>WNWK01007495.1:0-93429 GCA_009830355.1 Cherax destructor | reverse complement strand
AAAATCTTCAGGAAAGAATGGTGAAACACCTCGAGCTGAACAGGATAATAAACATCAGACAGCACGGATTCCGGGAAGGCAAATCCTGTGTAACAAACCTCCTGGAGTTCTATGATAAAGTAACAGAGGTAAGGCAGGAGAGAGAAGGGTGGGTTGATTGCATTTTCCTGGACTGCAGGAAGGCCTTCGACACAGTTCCTCACATGAGATTAGTAAAGAAGTTGGAAGAACAAGCAGGTATAACAGGAAGGGCACTGGAATGGATCAGGGAATACCTAAAAGGGAGACAGCAACGGGTCATGGTGCGTGGTGAGGTATCACAGTGGGCGCCTGTGACGAGCGGTGTACCGCAGGGGTCAGTCCTAGGACCAGTGTTATTCCTGGTATATGTAAATGACATGACGGACGGGATAGACTCAGAAGTGTCTCTATTCGCGGATTGTGTGAAAATAATGAGGAGAATCACATCGGAAGAGGACCAGACAGGGCTGCAAACAGACCTGGACAAGCTCGACATCTGGTCTAGCAATTGGCTTCTCGAATTCAATCCCTCCAAATGCAAAGTCATGAGGATCGGAGAGGGGCAAAGAAGACCGCTGACAGAGTACAAGCTAGGCGGGCAAAGGCTACAAACCTCGGCAAAGGAGAAAGACCTTGGAGTGAGTATAACGCCAAGAACGTCTCCGGAGGCACACATCAACCAGATAACTGCGGCAGCATATGGGCGACTGACAAACCTAAGATTAGCGTTCCGTTACCTTAACAAGGAATCGTTCAAGACACTGTTTACCGTGTACGTCAGGCCCATACTAGAATATGCAGCACCAGTCTGGAACCCACACCTGGTCAAGCACGTAAAGAAACTAGAGAAAGTGCAAAGGTTTGCGACAAGGTTAGTTCTACAACTCAGGGGTCTGTCTTATGAAGAAAGGTTGAGGGAAATAGGACTAACAACACTGGAGGAAAGAAGGGTCAGAGGAGACATGATAACGACATACAAAATACTGCGGGGAATTGACAAGTTAGAAAGTGACAGGATGTTCCAGAGAGGGAACACAGAAACAAGGGGACACAACTGGAAGCTGAAGACTCAGATGAGTCAAAGGGATGTCAGGAAGCATTTCTTCAGCCACAGAGTAGTCAGGAAGTGGAATAGTCTAGAGAAAGATATAGTCGAGGCAGGAACCATACATAGTTTTAAGACAAGGTATGATAAAGCTCATGGAGCAGGGAGAGCAGAGACCCAGTAGCAGACAGCGAAGAGGCGGGGCCAGGAGCTGAGTCTCGACCCCTGCAACCACAATTAGGTGAGTACAAATAGGTGAGTACACACACACAAACACACACACACACCGTGAAAGGTCAGAATAGTTACCTTAACAAAAACAACAAACACATAACAGCCAGACAAACACAAACAACAAAGCCACAAAACTGAAAAAAAACACAAATACAGTAACAAAAACACTGACGTCTTAGGTGAAAATTCAACCCGCAAATAAATGCCACATTTGTTACCCAACAAAAACAACATGGGTGTTTCTCTCTCTCTCTCTCTCTCTCTCTCTCTCTCTCTCTCTCTCTCTCTCTCTCTCTCTCTCTCTCTCTCTCTCTCTCTCTCTCTCTCTCTCTCTCTCTCACTGATAGAGTCAGGTCAATGATTGACCTGACTGCCGTGTTGCAGGAGTCAGGTCAATGATTGACCTGACTGCCGTGTTGCAGGAGTCAGCTGGTCCGCGTCACTCAACCATCTTGTCAATAAGTCACCTTCTTTCACATCATTGGTCTGTCCTCACCTCAACTTCTACATAATTTAATACATAAAAAATAAATCATAAAGTCTTAACATAATGTTTTAGGACTGTAGAGTCACTTGTGCTACAAAGGGTCAGTCTCCTCAAGACACAGATGGTACTCAACATATACAGGGCTCAAATCCCACCCGTTCCGTGGTGTATATACATGGTAGAGGGTGAGTCTGAGCCAAGGATATATACACACAGAGACGTGTATGTTTCTCAGTATATATACACTGACAGTTTACATTAATTACTACTTTAGGTATTAAAGTATTCTTGACTGGTGGTGGTGTACAGGTGACGTGTAGTCTTAATGACCCTGGTGTAGTGACTGGTGATGTACAGGTGACATGCAGTCTTAATGACCCTGGTGTAGTGACTGGTGGTGTACAGGTGACATGTAGTCTTAATGACCCTGGTGTAGTGACTGGTGGTGTACAGGTGACATGCAGTCTTAATGACCTTGGTGTAGTGACTGGTGGTGTACAGGTGACATGTAGTCTTAATGACCCTGGTGTAGTGACTGGTGGTGTACAGGTGACATGCAGTCTTAATGACCCTGGTGTAGTGACTGGTGGTGTACATGTGACATGTAGTCTTAATGACCCTGGTGTAGTGATTGGTGGTGTACAGGTGACGTGTAGTCTTAATGACCTGGTGTAGTGACTGGTGGTGTACAGGTGACATGTAGTCTTAATGACCCTGTGTGATGGGTGTAGTGACATGTCAGACTGGTAGTGATGGTCAGGTGACATGCAGTCCTAATGACCCTGGTGTAGTGACTGGTGGTGTACAGGTGACATGCAGTCTTAATGACCCTGGTGTAGTGACTGGTGGTGTACATGTGACATGTAGTCTTAATGACCCTGGTGTAGTGATTGGTGGTGTACAGGTGACGTGTAGTCTTAATGACCCTGGTGTAGTGACTGGTGGTGTACAGGTGACATGTAGTCTTAATGACCTGGTGTAGTGACTGGTGGTGCAGGTGACATGCAGTCTTATTGACTCTGGTGTAGTGACTGGTGGTGTACAGGTGACATGTAGTCTTAATGACCCTGGTGTAGTGACTGGTGGTGTACAGGTGACATGCAGTCTTAATGACCCTGGTGTAGTGACTGGTGGTGTACAGGTGACATGTAGTCTTAATGACCCTGGTGTAGTGACTGGTGGTGTACAGGTGACATGCAGTCCTAATGACCCTGGTGTAGTGACTGGTGGTGTACAGGTGACATGTAGTCTTAATGACCCTGGTGTAGTGACTGGTGGTGTACAGGTGATATGCAGTCCTAATGACCCTGGTGTAGTGACTGGTGGTGTACAGGTGACATGTAGTCTTAATGACCCTGGTGTAGTGACTGGTGGTGTACAGGTGACATGTAGTCTTAATGACCCTGGTGTAGTGACTGGTGGTGTGCAGGTGACATGCAGTCTTAATGACCCTGGTGTAGTGACTGGTGGTGTACAGGTGACATGTAGTCTTAATGACCCTGGTGTAGTGACTGGTGGTGTACAGGTGACATGCAGTCCTAATGACCCTGGTTTAGTGACTGGTGGTGTACAGGTGACATGTAGTCTTAATGACCCTGGTGTAGTGACTGGTGGTGTACAGGTGACATGTAGTCTTAATGACCCTGGTGTAGTGACTGGTGGTGTACAGGTGACATGTAGTCCTAATGACCCTGGTGTAGTGACTGGTGGTGTACAGATGACATGCAGTCTTAATGACCCTGGTGTAGTGACTGGTGGTGTGCAGGTGACATGTAGTCTTAATGATCCTGGTGTAGTGACTGGTGGTGTACAGGTGACATGTAGTCTTAATGACCCTGGTGTAGTGACTGGTGGTGTACAGGTGACATGTAGTCTTAATGACCCTGGTATAGTGACTGGTGGTGTGCAGGTGACATGTATTCTTAATGACCCTGGTGTAGTGACTGGTGGTGTACAGGTGACATGCAGTCTTAATGACCCTGGTGTAGTGACTGGTGGTGTACAGGTGACATGCAGTCTTAATGTCCCTGGTGTAGTGACTGGTGGTGTACAGGTGACATGCAGTCTTAATGACCCTGGTGTAGTGACTGGTAGTGTACAGGTGACATGTAGTCTTAATGACCTGGTATAGTGACTGGTGGTGTACAGGTGACATGTAGTCTTAATGACCCTGGTGTAGTGACTGGTGGTGTACAGGTGACATGTAGTCTTAATGACTCTGGTGTAGTGACTGGTGGTGTACAGGTGACATGTAGTCTTAATGACCCTGGTGTAGTGACTGGTGGTGTACAGGTGACATGCAGTCCTAATGACCCTGGTGTAGTGACTGGTGGTGTACAGGTGACATGTAGTCTTAATGACCTGGTGTAGTGACTGGTGGTGTACAGGTGACATGTAGTCTTAATGACCCTGGTGTAGTGACTGGTGGTGTACAAGTGACATGCAGTCTTAATGACCTGGTGTAGTGACTGGTGGTGTACAAGTGACATGTAGTCTTAATGACACTGGTGTAGTGACTGGTGGTGTACAGGTGACATGTAGTCTTAATGACTCTGGTGTAGTGACTGGTGGTGGACAGGTGACATGTAGTCTTAATTACCCTGGTGTAGTGACTGGTGGTGTACAGGTGACATGTAGTCTTAATGACCCTGGTGTAGTGACTGGTGGTGTACAGGTGACATGTAGTCTTAATGACCTGGTGTAGTGACTGGTGGTGTACAGATGACATGTAGTCTTAATGACCCTGGTGTAGTGACTGGTGGTGTACAGGTGACATGTAGTCTTAATGACCCTGGTGTAGTGACTGGTGGTGTACAGGTGACATGCAGTCTTAATGACCCTGATGTAGTGACTGGTGGTGTACAGGTGACATGTAGTCTTTATGACTCTGGTGTAGTGACTGGTGGTGTACAGGTGACATGCAGTCTTAATGACCCTGGTGTAGTGACTGGTGGTGTACAGGTGACATGTAGTCTTTATGACTCTGGTGTAGTGACTGGTGGTGTACAGGTGACATGTAGTCTTAATGACCCTGATGTAGTGACTGGTGGTGTACAGGTGACATGTAGTCTTTATGACTCTGGTGTAGTGACTGGTGGTGTACAGGTGACATGTAGTTTTTATGACTCTGGTGTAGTGACTGGTGGTGTACAGGTGACATGCAGTCTTAATGACCCTGGTGTAGTGACTGGTGGTGTACAGGTGACATGCAGTCTTAATGACCCTGGTGTAGTGACTGGTGATGTACAGGTGACATGCAGTCTTAATGACCCTGGTGTAGTGACTGGTGGTGTACAGGTGACATGCAGTCTTAATGACCCTGGTGTAGTGACTGGTGGTGTACAGGTGACATGTAGTTTTAATGACCCTGGTGTAGTGACTGGTAGTGTACAGGTGACATGCAGTCCTAATGACCCTGGTGTAGTGACTGGTGGTGTACAGGTGACATGTAGTCTTAATGACCCTGGTGTAGTGACTGGTGGTGTACAGGTGACATGTAGTCTTAATGACCCTGGTGTAGTGACTGGTGGTGTACAGGTGACATGTAGTCTTAATGACTCTGGTGTAGTGACTGGTGGTGTACATGTGACATGTAGTCTTAATGACCCTGGTGTAGTGACTGGTGGTGTACAGGTGACATGTAGTCTTAATGACCCTGGTGTAGTGACTGGTGGTGTACAGGTGACATGTAGTCTTAATGACCCTGGTGTAGTGACTGGTGGTGTACAGGTGACATGCAGTCTTAATGACTCTGGTGTAGTGACTGGTGGTGTACATGTGACATGTAGTCTTAATGACCCTGGTGTAGTGACTGGTGGTGTACAGGTGACATGTAGTCTTAATGACCCTGGTGTAGTGACTGGTGGTGTACAGGTGACATGTAGTCTTAATGACTCTGGTGTAGTGACTGGTGGTGTACATGTGACATGTAGTCTTAATGACCCTGGTGTAGTGACTGGTGGTGTACAGGTGACATGTAGTCTTAATGACTCTGGTGTAGTGACTGGTGGTGTACAGGTGACATGTAGTCTTAATGACCCTGGTGTAGTGACTGGTGGTGTACAGGTGACATGCTAATAATGTTATAGCCACTTATGGGTTATATCAGTTATGTTCAGAGAAATGTTGCAGATGTTGCATATGTGTCATGACAGGAATGATGACGGAGTGATGTCCTAACCTTTGTGCAAACATAGAGCGTTAAACTCTCACGGGTCACTCGTTGCTTGTGATACTGAGAAGGATGCAGTCAGACGCAACTGCTGACTGGCTGCCTGCCTGTCTTGTGGTTTAATAACTCTGGTACTGAAGGTATTCTAACCCACTTCCCTTCTCACCTTCTCTTATCTACCCTTCACTTATATTTACCTTTACTCTCCCACATTTCTCTCTTTCACATCTCAGGCTATCCCCTTTATCTCTCTCTCTCTCTCTCTCTCTCTCTCTCTCTCTCTCTCTCTCTCTCTCTCTCTCTCTCTCTCTCTCTCTCTCTCTCATCTCACTCTCTCTCCCTCCCTCCCCCCCTCCCTCCCCCCTACGAGTTATTTTGAAAGCCGAAATTGTAGTGTGTTACAGTGTGCCCTTGTTGCTCCGGAGGGATGGAGAGTTAAGTAGCAACAGTGAAGGAAGGAGGGAAGGGGAGGGAAGGGGAGGGAAGGGGAGGGAAGGGGAGGGAAGGAGGGAGGGAAGGGGAGGGAAGAAGGGAGGGAAGGAGAGGGAAGGGGAGGGAAGGAGGGAGGGAAGGGATGGGAAGGGGAGGAAAGGAGGGAGGGAAGAAGGGAGGGAAAGAGAGAGGGAAGGGGAAGGAGGGGAGCAAGGATGTCATTCTTAAGACGTGAAACTAGTGGATTTTGTACGTGAGTCTGATAGAATGTCACTAACCTCCAAGGACACTAACCTTCACGGTCACTAACCTTTAGGGTCACTAACCTCCAGGGTCAATAACCTCTAGGGTCACTAACCTCCAGGGTCACTAACCTCCAGGGTCACTAACCTCTAAGGTCACTAACCTCTAGGGTCACTAACCTCCAGAGTCACTAACCTATAGGGTCACTAACCTCCAGGGTCACTAACCTCCAGGGTCACTAACCTCTAGGGTCACTAACCTCCAGGGTCACTAACCTCCAGGGTCACTAACCTCTAAGGTCACTAACCTCCAGGGGTCACTAACCTCTAGGGTCACTAACCTCTAGGGTCACTAACCTCCAGGGTCACTAACCTCCAGGGTCACTAACCTCTAGGGTCACTAACCTCCAGGGTCACTAACCTCTAGGGTCACTAACCTCCAGGAGTCACTAACCTCCAGGGTCACTAACCTATTGGGTCACTAACCTCTAGGGTCACTAACCTCCAGGGTCACTAACCTCCAGGGTCACTAACCTCCAGGGTCACTAACCTCCAGGGTCACTAACATCTAGGGTCACTAACCTCTCAGGGTCACTAATCTCCAGGGTCACTAACCTATTGGGTCACTAACCTCTAGGGTCACTAACCTCCAGGGTCACTAACCTCCAAGGTCACTAACCTCCATGGTCAGTAACCTCTAGGGTCACTAACCTCTAGGGTCACTAACCTCCAGGGTCACTAACCTATTGGGTCACTAACCTCTAGGGTCACTAACCTCCAGGGTCACTAACCTCCAGGGTCACTAACCTCTAGGGTCACTAACCTCTAGGGTCACTAACCTCCAGGGTCACTAACCTCTAGGGTCATTAACCTCCAGGGTCACTAATCTCTAGGGTCACTAACCTCCAGGGTCACTAACCTCCAGGGGTCACTAACCTCTAGGGTCACTAACCTCCAGGGTAACTAACCTCCAGGGTCACTAACCTCCAGGGTCACTAACCTCTAGGGTCACTAACCTCTAGGGTCACTAACCTCCAGGGTCACTAACCTATTGGGTCACTAACCTCTAGGGTCACTAACCTCCAGGGTCACTAACCTCCAGGGTCACTAACCTCCATGGTCACTAACCTCTAGGGTCACTAACCTCTAGGGTCACTAACCTCCAGGGTCACTAACCTATTGGGTCACTAACCTCTAGGGTCACTAACCTCCAGGGTCACTAACCTCCAGGGTCACTAACCTCTAGGGTCACTAACCTCTAAGGTCACTAACCTCCAGGGTCACTAACCTCTAGGGTCATTAACCTCCAGGGTCACTAACCTCTAGGGTCACTAACCTCCAGGGTCACTAACCTCCAGGGGTCACTAACCTCTAGGGTCACTAACCTCCAGGGTAACTAACCTCCAGGGTCACTAACCTCCAGGGTCACTAACCTCTAGGGTCACTAACCTCAAGGGTCATTAACCTCTAGGGTCACTAACCTCCAGGGTCACTAACCTCCAGGGGTCACTAACCTCCAGGGTCACTAACCTATTGGGTCACTAACCTCTAGGGTCACTAACCTCCAGGGTCACTAACCTCCAGGGTCACTAACCTCTAGGGTCACTAACCTCCAGGGTCACTAACCTCCAGGGTCACTAACCTCCAGGGTCACTAACCTCTAGGGTCACTAACCTCTAGGGTCACTAACCTCCAGGGTCACTAACCTCTAGGGTCACTATCCTCTAGGGTCACTAACCTCCAGAGTCACTAACCTATATGGGTCACTAACCTCTAGGGTCACTAACCTATTGGGTCACTAACCTCCAGGGTCACTAACCTCTAGGGTCACTAACCTCTAGGGTCACTAACCTCCAGAGTCACTAACCTCTAGGGGTCACTAACCTCTAGGGTCACTAACCTATTGGGTCACTAACCTCCAGGGTCACTAACCTCTAGGGTCACTAACCTCTAGGGTCACTAACCTCCAGAGTCACTAACCTCTATGGGTCACTAACCTCTAGGGTCACTAACCTATTGGGTCACTAACCTCCAGGGTCACTAACCTCTAGGGTCACTAACCTCAAGGGTCACTAACCTCCACAGTCACTAACCTCTAGGGGTCACTAACCTCTAGGGTCACTAACCTATTGGGTCACTAACCTCCAGGGTCACTAACCTCTAGGGTCACTAACCTCCAGGGTCACTAACCTCCAGGGGTCACTAACCTCCAGGGTCACTAACCTCTAGGGTCACTAACCTATTGGGTCACTAACCTCCAGGGTCACTAACCTCTAGGGACACTAACCTATTGGGTCACTAACCTCCAGGGTCACTAACCTCTAGGGTCACTAACCTATTGGGTCACTAACCTCCAGGGTCACTAACCTCTAGGGTCACTAACCTATTGGGTCACTAACCTCTAGGTTCACTGTTGCATGCAAAGAGTATGTAACCTTTATTCGGAGCATGTTAAACACACCCACATAGGCTCCCCTCCAACCAGCGAACCATCGTTAAGGGTTTGGTGATGGGGCCCCATCATCAAATCAACGACTCGGTTCAGCCAATTAAAATGCGAGTTTAACAATGACAAAGGTGACGTGGTTACCACTCGCGGTTTGTCATTGGAATTCCTGCATAGAGCTGGTTGTGGAAAGTTGTCTGTCTTTTGGCTGCTGCTTAGCCTAGACAACTGTGGCATGCACTAAACACTACTCCTTTGTATATAGTGTACATATGTGTAAATAGCACTTTGTTATACTTGGTGAAGGAAAAGACAAAAGTCTTATATAATCACAATTACTTGGTGAAGGAAAAGACAAAAGTCTTATATATTCATAACTGCTTGAAGGAAATACAAATTCAAAGCATTTTCTACTGTGTTTCTTTGCTCCAAGCTCCCTTTTACACTCAGGTTAACAGGCCATTGAACCTGAGGTTGTAATAGTCACTAACCTCCAGGGTCGCTAACCTCTAGGTCACTAACCTCCAGGGTCACTAACCTCTAGGGTCACTAACCTCTAGGGTCACTAACCTCTAGGGTCACTAACCTCCAGGGTAGCTAACCTCTAGGTCACTAACCTCTAGGGTCACTAACCTCTAGGGTCACTAACCTCTAGGGTCACTAACCTCCAGGGTCGCTAACCTCTAGGTCACTAACCTCTAGGGTCACTAACCTCTAAGGTCACTAACCTCTAGGGTCACTAACCTCTAGGGTCACTAACCTCCAGGGTCACTAACTATTGCGTATCTTGAGTTGTACGCAAGTTATACGAGAAAATTCTATATTCCATGTATATCTATTATCACATAATTTTATATTAGAGATGTTTTTAGTAATAGCTAAACTAAAAATATCTTACTTTATAAACTTATATATGTACTTAGCTATGTAAATAGGTAGGATTTCACATGTCGCTAGCTAACTAGCCATCCACTCATTAACCCGTCAGGAATTCCCGTCTGACCACGGTGAAGCCACGCCATCGTACTATATGTTGTGCTTACTGGCTTCACCTCAGACAGTCATCAACTGTTCTTTCACAGAGGACAGTCCTCCCTCACATTTCGTGAGAAGAGCACCTCGATTCCTGGTTTAGTCTTCTGGCCACTCATGGGTTCTGTACCCTCAGCACCTTGATAGTATCACACAGATGCTCTCGAGACACTGGTGTTTGTCTCTAGCTCTGCCAGGAGCGAGTCTGCGTGTGTTGCTGTATTAGAGACACTGGTGTTTGTATCTAGCGCTGCCAGGAGCAAGTCTGCGTGTGTTACTGTATTAGAAACACTAGTGTTTGTATCTAGCGCTGCCAGGAGCGAGTCTGCGTGTGTTGTTGTATTAGAGACACTGGTGTTTGTATCTAGCGCTGCCAGGAGCGAGTCGCATGTGTTACTGTATTAGAAACACTAGTGTTTGTCTCTAGCGCTGCCAGGAGCGAGTCTGCGTGTGTTGCTGTATTAGAGACACTGGTGTTTCTCTCTAGCTCTGCCAGGAGCGAGTCGCATGTGTTACTGTATTAGAAACACTAGTGTTTGTCTCTAGCTCTGCCAGGAGGGAGTCTGCGTGTGTTGCTGTATTAGAGACACTGGTGTTTGTATCTAGCACTGCCAGGAGCGAGTCTGCGTGTGTTGCTGTATTAGAGACACTGGTGTTTGTCTAGCTCTGCCAGGAGCGAGTCGCATGTGTTACTGTATTAGAAACACTAGTGTTTGTCTCTAGCTCTGCCAGGAGCGAGTCTGCGTGTGTTACTGTATTAGAAACACTAGTATTTGTCTCTAGCTCTGCCAGGAGCGAGTCTGCGTGTGTTGCTGTATTAGAGAAACACTGGTGTTTGTATCTAGCGCTGCCAGGAGCGAGTCTGCGTGTGTTGCTGTATTAGAGACACTGGTGTTTGTCTCTAGCTCTGTCAGGAGCAAGTCGCATGTGTTACTGTATTAGAAACACTGGTGTTTGTCTCTAGCGCTGCCAGGAGCGAGTCTGCGTGTGTTACTGTATTAGAGACACTGGTGTTTGTCTCTAGCGCTGCTAGGAGCGAGTCTGCGTGTGTTGCTGTATTAGAAACACTAGTGTTTGTCTCTAGCTCTGCCAGGAGCGAGTTTAAGCAGCATTTGCTTAGAGGACGGCCAGGAAGTCATGGGAAACACTCATCTGAAAATTCCTTCAAGTGTAAACATTCCTATTCTCACTTAGTGTTATGAAAGTTGTTACTAATTGTGGGAGAGTTATGAATATTCTGCGTCCTAGATACGCTACGGATCGAGTGAATTATTAAATAAGTGTTATGCCTACTGGCTCATTGGGGTTGAGTGTTATATTATGTGAAACTAATGTCTTGTGATACTAGAGCCATTCAGTATTATAATTAAGACAGAATACTGTGTATTGTACACTACCTTATTAAGTGAACTCAGTGTAAATTTCTTATAAGTACTTTGTTCTATGATGACACCATTTTAAAGAATTAATAAAAAACTCTTCTATGGTTTATTAAGAAAATTAATAAAAAACAGAAAGAAGCATTGTGATTTCCTATTGAACCCTTGATGATTTATTTTATAACAGGACCTTCATTTCTGTGACTTTGTTGCCAGGGAGGACGAAACAGGTCCCAGCCTTGTCCAGGGCGCAACACTAGCCTCCAGACTCACTAACCCCAGGGAGCCACTAATTTCTTCTAAAGTTACTTGTAACATGTTGAATAATCTGATCCTACTGATGTTGATACAATGTTCTCTTACTGTGCCCAAGGCGCCATTGCTGTAACATACTGGAGCGAGAGATACGGGAGGAAATGAAAATAAACTCAGTGAAAATTAGTTAAATATCTGAAGCCTCCAGAGGTTCAGTGAAAGAGCTCTCAGCAGGGGTAAGGAAGCCTCCAGAGGTTCAGTGAAAGAGCTCTCAGCAGGGGTAAGGAAGCCTCCAGAGGTTCAGTGAAAGAGCTCTCAGCAAGGGTAAGGAAGCCTCCAGAGGTTCAGAGAAAGAGCTCTCAGCAGAGGTAAGGAAGCCTCCAGAGGTTCAGTGAAAGAGTTCTCAGCAAGGGTAAGGAAGCCTCCAGAGGTTCAGTGAAAGAGCTCTCAGCAGGGGTAAGGAAGCCTCCAGAGGTTCAGAGAAAGAGCTCTCAGCAGGGGTAAGGAAGCCTTCAGAGGTTCAGTGAAAGAGCTCTCAGCAGGGGTAAGGAAGCCTCCAGAGGTTCAGTGAAAGAGCTCTCAGCAGTGGTAAGGAAGCCTCCGGAGGTTCAGTGAAAGAGCTCTCAGCAGGGGTAAGAAAGCCTCCAGAGGTTCAGTGAAAGAGCTCTCAGCAGAGGTAAGAAAGCCTCCAGAGGTTCAGTGAAAGAGCTCTCAGCAGGGGTAAGAAAGCCTCCAGAGGTTCAGTGAAAGAGCTCTCAGCAGTGGTAAGGAAGCCTCCAGAGGTTCAGTGAAAGAGCTCTCAGCAGGGGTAAGGAAGCCTCCAGAGGTTCAGTGAAAGAGCTCTCAGCAGGGGTAAGGAAGCCTCCAGAGGTTCAGTGAAAGAGCTCTCAGCAAGGGGATACAATACTGTGATTGTTGACAATCATCCATAGAGGATACAATACTCTGATTGTTGACAATCATCCATAGAGGATACAATACTGTGATTGTTGACAATCATCCATAGAGGATACAATACTGTGATTGTTGACAATCATCTGTAGAGGATACAATACTGTGATTGTTGACAATCATCCATAGAGGATACAATACTGTGATTGTTGACAATCATCCGTAGAGGATACAATACTGTGATTGTTGACAATCATCCATAGAGGATACAATACTGTGATTGTTGACAATCATCCGTAGAGGATACAATACTGTGATTGTTGACAATCATCCATAGAGGATACAATACTGTGATTGTTGACAATCATCCGTAGAGGATACAATACTGTGATTGTTGACAATCATCCATAGAGGATACAATACTGTGATTGTTGACAATCATCCGTAGAGGATACAATACTGTGATTGTTGAGAAACATTTACAGTAATATTGGGATTATTGGGACATATTTACAGCATGATTTTTTAAAATAGTTTCTGTGGACTATGTTTTATAGTCATGAAATTATAATTTCTTATATAACATTTTGTACGTGTGAACACAGGATGTATAATACACCTAGAGGTGTACATCTGTGTACATACATAGAGGTGTACATCTCTCAGTGTATATGTATAAACTGAGAGCTTTTAAGCTAAGTATTATTGTCTAGTGAAGAAGTTAAGTGCAGTCTTAATGACTAGTGTTATCAAATAGACTTTAAACCCCATAAACCACCCATTATCTCGACAGTATTCAGTCAGATTACACGCAGTATACATCTGGTACACCAGAGGTGCTTGTGTCAAGCATGACTGCAACATTCACACTGTCATCACATGACAGGACAGTGTCAGAGGGTTGTCATCACATGACAGGACAGTGTCAGAGGGTTGTCATCACATGACAGGACAGTGTCAGAGGGTTATCATCACATGACAGGACAGTGTCAGAGGGTTGTCATCACATGACAGGACAGTGTCAGAGGGTTGTCATCACATGACAGGACAGTGTCAGAGGGTTGTCATCACATGACATGACAGTGTCAGAGGGTTATCATCACATGACAGGACAGTGTCAGAGGGTTATCATCACATGACAGGACAGTGTCAGAGGGTTGTCATCACATGGCAAGACAGTGTCAGAGGGTTGTCATCACATGACAGGACAGTGTCAGAGGGTTGTCATCACATGACAGTGTTAGAGGGTTGTCATCACATGACAGGACAGTGTTAGAGGGTTGTCATCACATGACAGGACAGTGTCAGAGGGTTGTCATCACATGACAGGACAGTGTCAGAGGGTTGTCATCACATGACAGTGTTAGAGGGTTGTCATCACATGACAGGACAGTATCAGAGGGTTGTCATCACAAGACAGTGTCAGAGGTTTGTCATCACATGACAGGACAGTGTCAGAGGGTTGTCATCACATGACAGGACAGTGTCAGAGGGTTGTCATCACATGACAGGACAGTGTCAGAGGGTTGTCATCACATGACAAGACAGTGTCAGAGGGTTGTCATCACATGACAGGACAGTGTCAGAGGGTTGTCATCACATGACAGGACAGTGTCAGAGGGTTGTCATCACATGACAGGACAGTGTCAGAGGGTTGTCATCACATGACAGGACAGTGTCAGAGGGTTGTCATCACATGACAAGACAGTGTCAGAGGGTTGTCATCACATGACAGGACAGTGTCAGAGGGTTGTCATCACATGACAGGACAGTGTCAGAGGGTTGTCCTTCACTACTGGAATATCTTTACACGTCCCAACTAAACACTATTTCTTTAGGTGTCGTTGCCTGAAGCAGCCAAAGCCACTCTCAGGTGTTCCAAGCCACTCACAGGTGTTCCAAGCCACTCTCAAGTGTTCCAAGCCACTCTCAGGTGTTCCAAGCAACTCTAAGGTGTTCCAAGCCACTCTAAGTGTTCCAAGCCACTCATGTCGCCTCAGGTGTTCCAAGCCACTCTCAGGTGTTCCAAGCCACTATCAGGTGTTCCAAGCCACTCTCAGGTGTTCCAAGCCACTCTCAAGTGTTCCAAGCCACTCTCAGGTGTTCCAAGCCACTCTCAGGTGTTCCAAGCCACTCTCAAGTGTTCCAAGCCACTCTCAGGTGTTCCAAGCCACTCTCAGGTGTTCCAAGCCACTCTCAAGTGTTCCAAGCCACTCTCAGGTGTTCTCTCACAGGCTCACCAAAATGCGGATAATTCTGAAAATGTCATAAAATACGGACAAATTGTTGAGTGTTATTACTGGTGTCGTGGGCAGCAGTGCCCACTGGTGTCGTGGGCAGCAGTGCCCACTGGTGTCGTGGGCAGCAGTGACCACTGGTGTCGTGGGCAGCAGTGCCCACTGGTGTCGTGGGCAGCAGTGACCACTGGTGTCGTGGGCAGCAGTGCCCACTGGTGTCGTGGGCAGCAGTGTCCACTGGTGTCGTGGGCAACAGTGTCCACTGGTGTCGTGGACAGCAGTGTCCACTGGTGTCGTGGGCAGCAGTGTCCACTGGTGTCGTGGGCAGCAGTGTCCACTGGTGTCGTGGGCAGCAGTGCCCACTGGTGTCGTGGGCAGCAGTGCCCACTGGTGTCGTGGGCAGCAGTGCCCACTGGTGTCGTGGGCAGCAGTGTCCACTGGTGTCGTGGGCAGCAGTGTCCACTGGTGTCGTGGGCAACAGTGTCCACTGGTGTCGTGGACAGCAGTGTCCACTGGTGTCGTGGGCAGCAGTGTCCACTGGTGTCGTGGCAGCAGTGTCCACTGGTGTCGTGGGCAGCAGTGCCCACTGGTGTCGTGGGCAGCAGTGCCCACTGGTGTCGTGGGCAGCAGTGCCCACTGGTGTCGTGGGCAGCAGTGCCCACTGGTGTCGTGGGCAGCAGTGTCCACTGGTGTCGTGGGCAGCAGTGCCCACTGGTGTCGTGGGCAGCAGTGCCCACTGGTGTCGTGGGCAGCAGTGCCCACTGGTGTCGTGGGCAGCAGTGTCCACTGGTGTCGTGGGCAGCAGTGCCCACTGGTGTCGTGGGCAGCAGTGCCCACTGGTGTCGTGGGCAGCAGTGCCCACTGGTGTCGTGGGCAGCAGTGCCCACTGGTGTCGTGGGCAGCAGTGCCCACTGGTGTCGTAGGCAGCCGTGCCCACTGGCGTCGTGGGAAGCCGTGCCTACTGGCTCACCGGCCTTCATCTCCTCTATATAAAAACGAACAAATGAGTATAGAGTATACAGAATACAGCCATTCCAATATACGACTATTTAACTTCACGAGGTCAGTTATAGCGTCAGGTTTCCGCTGGCCTTGTGAGTCAGTAACTAGAGTGAGACTCTCTCGTTAAGGTGACACACACTTCATTTACGAATTATAACATGTTGAGACATGTCACATTACACATTGAATTATAGCTCTTGTAGAAGGTTCTCTTTAATGACCTCTCCCTCCCTCACTCTCCCTCGCCCTCCCTCACTCTCCATTACCCTCCCTCACCCTCCCTACCTTCGTTTCCCTTTGAAGTTGGCGAGTCTTCATATTAATGAGGATGTAAATAGACCAATACTACCCGCTCACCCTCGTAACTTTCACCCGCTCACCCTCGTAACTTTCACCCGCTCACCCTCGTAACTTTCACCCGCTCACCCTCGTAACTTTCACCCGCTCACCCTCGTAACATTCACCCGCTCACCCTCGTAACTTTCACCCGCTTACCCTCGTAACTTTCACCCGCTCACCTCCTTTCGTACTACTTTCACCCGCTCACCCTCGTAACTTTCACCCGCTCCCTCGTAACTTTCACCCGCTCACCTCGTAACTTTCACCCGCTCACACTCGTAACTTTCACCCGCTCACCCTCGTAACTTTCACCCGCTCACCCTCGTAACTTTCACCCGCTCACCCTCGTAACTTTCACCCGCTCACCCTCGTAACTTTCACCCGCTCACCCTCGTAGCTTTCACCCGCTCACCCTCGTAACTTTCACCCGCTCACCCCTAATGCTTTCACCCGCTCACCCTCGTAACTTTCACCCGCTCACCCTCGTAACTTTCACCCGCTCACCCTCGTAACTTTCACCCGCTCACCCTCGTAACTTTCACCCGCTCACCCTCGTAACTTTCACCCGCTCACCCTCGTAACTTTCATCCCCGCTTTCACCTCGTAACTTTCACCGCTTACCCTCTAACTTTCACCCGCTCACCTCGTAACTTTCACCCGCTCAACCTCGTAACTTTCACCCGCTCACCCTCGTAACTTTCACCCGCTCAACTGTAACTTTCACCCACTCACCCTCGTAACTTTCACCCTCGTAACTTTCACCCGCTTACCCTCGTAACTTTCACCCGCTCACCCTCGTAACTTTCACCCGCTCACCCTCGTAACTTTCATCGCTCACCCTCGTAACTTTCACCCGCTCACTCGTAACTTTCACCCGCTCACCCTCGTAACTTTCACCCGCTCACCCTCGTAACTTTCACCCGCTCACCCTCGTAACTTTCACCCGCTCACCCTATATCTTTCACCCGCTCACCCTCGTAACTTTCACCCGCTCACCCTCGTAACTTTCACCCGCTCACCCTCGTAACTTTCACCTGCTCACCCTCGTAACTTTCACCCGCTCACCTCGTAACTTTCACCCGCTCACCTCGTAACTTTCACCCGCTCACCCTCGTAACTTTCACCCGCTCACCCTCTAACTTTCACCCGCTCACCTCGTAACTTTCACCCGCTCACCTCGTAACTTTCACCCGCTCACCTCGTAACTTTCACCCGCTCACCTCGTAACTTTCACCCTCACCCTCGTAACTTTCACCCGCTCACCCTCGTAACTTTCACCCGCTACCCTCGTAACTTTCACCCGCTCACCCTCGTAACTTTCACCCGCTCACCCTCGTAACTTTCATTCGCTCACCCTCGTAACTTTCACCCGCTCACTCTCGTAACTTTCACCCGCTCACCCTCGTAACTTTCACCCGCTCACCCTCGTAACTTTCACTCGCTCACCCTCGTAACTTTCACCGCTCACCCTCGTAACTTTCACCCGCTCACCCTCGTAACTTTCACCCGCTCACCCTCGTAACTTTCACCCGCTCACCCTCGTAACTTTCACCCGCTCACCCTCGTAACTTTCACCCGCTCACCCTCGTAACTTTCACCCGCTCACCCTCGTAACTTTCACCCGCTCACCCTCGTAACTTTCACTCGCTCACCCTCGTAACTTTCACCCGCTCACCCTCGTAACTTTCACCCGCTCAACCTCGTAACTTTCACTCGCTCACCCTCTTAACTTTCACCCGCTCACCCTCGTAACTTTCACCCGCTCACCCTCTTAACTTTCACTCGCTCACCCTCTTAACTTTCACCCGCTCACCCTCGTAACTTTCACCCGCTCACTCTCGTAACTTTCACCCGCTCACCCTCTTAACTTTCACTCGCTCACCCTCTAAACTTTCACTCGCTCACCCTCTAAACTTTCACTCGCTCACCCTCTTAACTTTCACCGCTCAACCTCGTAACTCACTCGCTCACCCTCTTAACTTTCACCGCTCACCCTCTAACTTTCACCGCTCACCTCGTAACTTTCACTCGCTCACCCTCTAAACTTTCACTCGCTCACCCTCTAAACTTTCACTCGCTCACCCTCTAAACTTTCACTCGCTCACCCTCTAAACTTTCACTCGCTCACCCTTGTACGTGTTATACAAATATGCTTTGCGAGTCTTTGTTCGTACTATACAAATATGGTCTGCTAGTCTTTGTCCATGTTATTAAAATATTTGGTCTTCTGAAACGTACGGGTAAGTAGCGACACCAGCTGAATCTTGTTTACTTAGCTGTAAATAGGTATCTGGGTGTTAGATTCCTTACACCTGCTGTCCTTGTTCACCTAGTTGTGAACAGGTGCCTGCTTATTAGTCAGTTGTTATGGGTGGCATCCCAGTGAGTAGCATCCTAGTGGGTGGCATCCTAGTGAATGGCATTCTAGTGGGTGAGATCCTAGTGGGTGGCATCCTAATGGGTGGCATCCTGGTGGATGGCATCCTAGTGGGTGGCATCCTAGTGGATGGCATCCTAGTGGATGGCATCCTAGTGGGTGGCATCCTAGTGGATGGCATCCAAGTGGGTGGCATCCTAGTGGGTGGCATCCAAGTGGGTGGCATCCTAGTGGGTGGCATCCTAGTGGATGGCATCCAAGTGGGTGGCATCCTAGTGGGTGGCATCCAAGTGGGTGGCATCCTAGTGGGTGGCATCCTAGTGATAAGCCCCATACAAATAATACATCCTAGTTGAGCATGCGGGGTTATCCTGGGTCAAATGCACTTAGAAGACATCTTTCTCTCTTACTATGAATATTCTGCGCACACGCGCGCGCAGCTATGGATCCCAAGTCTTTAAAAACCTGTAAAACATATATATATATATATAATGCAGGTGGAAGACTGGAAGGTCGAGCGACCCAGAGAAAGAGGTAAATAACACTGGTGAGGTTGAACCAGTGACTGCCCCGCCATCTTCTGGCACAAGTCACGTCACTTCCCTCTGGCTGATCCCTGGGCAAGAAAAAAATCTTTATAATATTAACGTTTCAATAGAGTTTCATGATTTACTACAGTTTGCTGAATGTATGTCGTCATCTCGCTCCTACGACTCTTTTTTTTCCTGACTATTGATGGAGTGAAAGTTATATAAGGCAGAGGGTTTTGACGAGTAGCTGTGGAGGATGGCAGGGGATGGATGGCAGCCGCCGCTAGATGGCACCCGCCACTAGGTGGCAGCCGCTGCTAGGTGGCAGACGCCGCTAGGTGGCAGCCGTGTCAGGTCCGGCTGCCACATTCTCCTACCGCCGCTGTTAAAAAAAGCTCTGGCAAGCAGTTCTCAAGAGCCGCTTTCAATTTCTTATCAAAAACAACCAATCGAAAGGAGAAATCAAAGTAATAAAACATAGCAGCGTGAACCCTGAAGGTAACATTGAACCTCTGGCACCTGTGGAGGACACTGAGGCCAGTGATAGGCTGCTGCAGCAGCGGCCACGCCCAGGAAGGCGTGGCTGGCACCCACGCCTGTGTACTCAAGCAGCCAGGAACGCTGTAATATGGCAGCCAAGTGGATTACGGAAAACCTCTCCCAGATTTTTACTTTTGAAATGTTGCCAAGAGTAGCGGAGGAAGAAGGTACAGCAAGGTCTCCAGCACTAGCACCAGCACCAACACTAGCACCAGCAATAACATCAACACCAGCACTAGCAACTCAGCAACACTAGCACCAGCAACACTAGCACCAGCACTAACACCACCAGCACCACTATCAGCAACGCCAGCAACACTAGCAACACAGCAACACTAGCACGAGCAGCACTAACGGCATCAGCACCAGCAGCAGCAGCACTAGCACCGGCACTAGCACCAGCACCAGACTAACCAGTACTAGCAGCAGTACAAGCACCACCGCCAGCAACAGCAGCACCAGCAGTAACACCAGCAGCAACACCACCAGCAGCAACACCAGCAGCAACACCAGCAACACCAGAAGTAGCACCACCAGCACTAGCAGAAACACAGCAGCACTAGCATCACCAGCAGCACTAGCAGCAGCAACAAGAATAGCACCAACAACTGCAGCAGCACCACCAACAGCAACAGCAGCAGCACCAGCAGCACCACCACCAGCGCCATCAGAAGCAGTACCACCAACACCAGCAGAACCAGCACCACCAGCAGAACCAGCACCACCAGCAGAACCAGCACAATCAGCAACAGCAAAGCATCAGCAGCACCAGTACCAGCAGCAACACTACCATCAGCAGCACCAGCAGCAGCACCAGCACCGGCAGCAACACTACCATCAGCAGCAGCAACACCAGCAGCAGCACCAGCACCAGCAGCACCAGCACCAACAGCAGCAGTAGCAGCACTAACAGCACCAGCAGCACAACCACCAGCAGCAGCACCAGCAGCAGTGGCAGCAGCAGCAGCACCACCATCAGCACCAACAGCAGCAGTAGCAGCACTAACAGCACCAGCAGCACAACCACCAGCAGCAGCACCAGCAGCAGTGGCAGCAGCAGCAGCGCCAACATCAACAGCAGCAGCAGCACCAGCACTAGCAGCAGCACCAGCACCAGCACCACCAGCAGCACCAACATCAACAGCATCAGCACCAGCAGCAACAGCACTAGCAGCAGCAGCACCAGCAGTGGCAGCAGCACCACCACCAGCAGCAGCAGCACCAGCAGTAGCAGCACCACCATCAGCACCAACAGCAGCAGCACCAGCAGAACCAGCATCAGCAGTAGTACAGCACCACCACCAGCAGCACTACAGCACCAGAAGCACCCCCAGTAGCAGCAGCAACACCAGCAGCAGCACTAGCAGCAGTAGCACCAGCATCACCAGCAGCAGCACTACCACCACCACCAGCAGTTGTAGTAGCAGCAGCAGCACTACAAGCAGCACCAGCAGTAGCAGCAGCACTACAAGCAGCACCAGCAGTAGCAGCAGCACTACAAGCAGCACCAGCAGTAGCAGCAGCACTACAAGCAGCACCAGCAGTAGCAGCAGCACTACAAGCAGCACCAGCAGTAGCAGCAGCACCAGTAGCACCAGCAGCAGCAGCAGCAGCAGCCAGTGCTGAATTTGCAAGAGAGACAGAGTGGTATTTTGTACCTGTTTCACGCCTCACTGCTTAGTTCTCTCTACCTTATTTTCTGCCTCTCTTCCAGTCTCTGTCTCTCTTTTTCTGTCTCTGTCGGTCTCTCTCTCTCTCTCTCTCTCTCTCTCTCTCTCTCTCTCTCTCTCTCTCTCTCTCTCTCTCTCTCTATCTATCTATCTATCTCCTCCCTCCTCTTCTACCCTACCCAGAGTAAGCGTAGCTTAACATAGTATGATGCAAGGTCACCCTAGATCAACATACAAGGGTAAAATTCTTCCCTCAGGTCCCATAGCTCAACAGAGCAGGGCTCAGGGCCTCGCTCAGGTGTACTGTCTCAACGTGGAAGGGAACAGAGCCGACCAGAGATACTTTAACAAAGCATAATAAGGTACAGGGCTCCTATGAAGTCCCAAGCTCAATATAGCATATGACGACTCTGAGGTTCCTAGTTTATCACAGTAATGGGAAAAAGGCAGCTGTAACGTTCCTTGATTTAATATGACGGTGCCCCGTGGCCTGGTGGCTAAAGCTCTCGCTTCACACGGCGAGGGTTTGGGTTTGATTCCCAGAGAGGGTAGAAACATTGGACGTGTTTCTTTACACCGGTTATCAACGTTCACCCATCAGTATAATGGGTACCTGGGTGTTAGTGGACTGATGTGGGTCGCATCCTGGGACAAAACTGACCTTATTTGCGGGAAATGCTCAGCATAACAAGTGGCTTTCTATATAGTAGCCCTGAAGTTCCTTAAGATAACACAGCCGCTCTCAGATCTCTTGGCTCGAAAAAAACAGGGTACAAGGCTGATCAAAGATGCCTCAACTCAACTTAGACCATTATAGGGCAATTCCGAGAACCCTTAACTCATCTTAGACAGTTATAGGGTAATTCTGAGAACCCCTCTATCAAAACATCAGGGTGAAGAACCAAAGATGCAATATATCAACAGCGGAGGGCACAGGTCTGGTCAGCTCTTACTCCCTGGTTCAGAATAACAATTAGACGCTGACCAACGTTGCTGGGTGCAGGGCCCTTATCAGGCCTCCTAGCTCAGCATAGCAAGATATAGGAGCACTCAAAAGGCATCCCTAGAACAACACAGCATTGTACATGACCAGTGTGAGGTCTCCTAGCTCAACATAGCAAAGTACTGGACCGCTGCAAGAGCTAGACTAATGCTGCAATATACCGAAGCCAGATGACGTCCCTGTAGCACAATGTAACATAGTACATGGTAACTGTGAGATCAGTAGATCAACACAGCAGGGTGCACAAAAGCTTTTATGTTCTTTAGCTCAACATAGCAGAGAACAGTGTTAATATGAGATCCCTTTAATCAGCATAGCGGGATACAGTGCCACCCTGAGATCCTCTGTCTCAACACGGCAGTATAACAGGGCATTCTGACCCCACGAGTACAGTGAGGGAGGAATGTGGGAGGAGGATCTTGATCCGAGGAATTGAACCTGCTCTCCCTTCCTCGGATCGAACCTGACTGCCTCCCATTCCCACAAAGGCTCTGTATGAGCCCCTACGGGTTTAGTGCTCCTATCATCAAGGGAATAATGATAATACTGTGTCATTCAACGATCTAGCTCAACCTAGTAGGGTACAGGACCGCCCTCAGGTCCCATAGCGCAACACAGCAGGATACAGGGACGCTATAAAGCCATCTAGCTGAACATAGCAGGGTACAAGACCACTGTGAGATCCAGTAGCTCAACATAGCAGGGTACAAGACCACTGTGAGATCCAGTAGCTCAACATAGCAGGGTACAAGACCACTGTGAGATCCAGTAGCTCAACATAGCAGAGTACAGGACCACTGTGAGATCCAGTAGCTCAACATAGCAGGGTACAGGACCACTGTGAGATCCAGTAGCTCAACATAGCAGGGTACAGGACACCACTGTGAGATCCAGTAGCTCAACATAGCAGGGTACAGGACCACTGTAAGATCCAGTAGCTCAACATAGCAGGGTACAAGACCACTGTGAGATCCAGTAGCTCAACATAGCAGGGTACAAGACCACTGTGAGATCCAGTAGCTCAACATAGCAGGGTAGAAGACCACTGTGAGATCCAGTAGCTCAACATAGCAGGGTACAGGACCACTGTGAGATCCAGTAGCTCAACATAGCAGGGTACAGGACCACTGTGAGATCCAGTAGCTCAACATAGCAGGGTACAGGACACCACTGTGAGATCCAGTAGCTCAACATAGCAGGGTACAGGACCACTGTGAGATCCAGTAGCTCAACATAGCAGGGTACAGGACCTCTGTGAGATCTAGTAGCTCAACATAGCAGGGTACAGGACACCACTGTGAGATCCAGTAGCTCAACATAGCAGGGTACAGGACACCACTGTGAGATCCAGTAGCTCAACATAGCAGGGTACAGGACCACTGTGAGATCCAGTAGCTCAACATAGCAGGGTACAGGACACCACTGTGAGATCCAGTAGCTCAACATAGTAGGATACAGGACACCACTGTGAGATCCAGTAACTCAACATAGCAGGGTACAGGACCACTGTGAGATCCAGTAGCTCAACATAGCAGGGTACAGGACCACTGTGAGATCCAGTAGCTCAACATAGCAGGGTACAGGACCACTGTGAGATCCAGTAGCTCAACATAGCAGGGTACAGGACCACTGTGAGATCCAGTAGCTCAACATAGCAGGGTACAGGACCACTGTGAGATCCAGTAGCTCAACATAGCAGGGTACAGGACCACTGTGAGATCCAGTAGCTCAACATAGCAGGGTACAGGACCACTGTGAGATCTAGTAGCTCAACATAGCAGGGTACAGGACCACTGTGAGATCCAGTAGCTCAACATAGCAGGGTACAGGACCACTGTGAGATCCAGTAGCTCAACATAGCAGGGTACAGGACCACTGTGAGATCCAGTAGCTCAACATAGCAGGGTACAGGACCACTGTGAGATCCAGTAGCTCAACATAGTAGGGTACAGGACCACTGTGAGATCTAGTAGCTCAACATAGCAGGGTACAGGGCCACTGTGAGATCCAGTAGCTCAACATAGCAGGGTACAGGACCACTGTGAGATCCAGTAGCTCAACATAGCAGGGTACAGGGCCACTGTGAGATCCAGTAGCTCAACATAGCAGGGTACAGGACCACTGTGAGATCCAGTAGCTCAACATAGCAGGGTACAGGACCACTGTGAGATCCAGTAGCTCAACATAGCAGGGTACAGGACCACTGTGAGATCCAGTAGCTCAACATAGCAGGGTACAGGGCCATGATAAGTAAGACACAAGAACAACAGTTAGGTAGCTTTATTTCTAAACGTTTCTCCTACACAGTAGCAATCAGTGAAGAGGCGGGGCCAGGAGCTATGACTCGACCCCTGCAACCACAAATAGGTGAGTACAAATAGGTGAGTACAGTAGGCTTCTTCAGTAGAGTACAGAGGCAGCAGCAGCAGCAGTAGAGACGTGAAGACGATGTAAACAGTGCATCACCCTGGAAGACGTAGTATTGAGGTGGTCAGTCCCTCAGCCTGGAGAAGAGTTTTGTTCCAGAGTCTGGAACAATTTTTATTTTATTTTATTATTATTATTATTATTATTATTATTATTATTATTATTATTATTATTATTATTATTATTATTATTATTAATGGGAAGCGCTTAACCCGTAGGGATCACATAGCGCACGGGGAATGGAAGGCAATCAAGTTTGCTCCAAGGATCCACTTCCTTGGATTAAGATCCCACTCACCAGCATAAAGGTACAGTCATCTTATTTAAACTGTCATTTAACATAATTGGAGGAAGCTTCATGCATGACATAACGAGGGCAAGTTCCTGGGCCTTCACCTTGACAGCAGCCTGAAATTCAGCACCCATATCCAACACATAACAAAGAAAGTGTCCAAAACTGTGGGATCCTCTCTAAGATACGGTATTATGTACCACAATCAGCCCTACTCACACTATACTACTCACTCATCTATCCCTACCTCACATATGCCATTTGTGCATGGGGATCAACAGCAATTACCCACCTAAAGCCAATAATAACCCAACAAAAAGCCGCAGTAAGAATTATCACACAATCCAACGCTAGGCAGCACACCCCCCCACTCTTCAAAGACCTAAACCTACTCACTGTCCAGAACATCCATACTTACTACTCTGCTATCTACATTTATAGAACCATTAATTCCAACTTTAACCCTGAGCTAAAACACTTTCTTGACAGTTGTGACAGGACCCATAGACATAATACCAGACATAAACATCTCTTTGACATTCCCCGTGTCCGACTAAATCTATACAAAAATTCAATGCGCATAAAAGGGCCTAAAATCTGGAACTCCCTGCCTGAAAACTCTAGAACTGCAGACACAACCTCCATTTTCAAAAGCACCGTTAAAAAACATCTTATCTCACTTACGCACCCAACCGGTAGCTAACCACATGAAAACTACTTTATCTTGCACATATCCACAGCAAAATACACTTATTGATATCTGTGATTCTCCTTAATTTGCACATTACTAACCACAGCAAAATACACTTATTGATATCTGTGATTCCCCTTAATTTGCACAGTTCTAACCAACATTCTAATACAACTATTGCTCCATAATACTTAAGCTAGTCATAAGTTTGCCTAAGATACTCCAATATAGAAACTATATTATGCCAATATATCACCTTTATCATTAATATATAAACTAATTGCTAACTTTTTATACTAATTGTTAAATTCTCAATGTTTAAATTCCAGTACCTAAATTTTGTAAACCTAACCTAACCTTACAATCTGTATATCCATTGTATAGCTATTGAGTAAGACCTATCATAAGACTGCCTGAAAAGCCTAGGCATACCTAGGCATATTATTGGCCATCTTGTAATATCAACTTTAATGTATAACTATAAGTACCCCCCACCTTGTATTACATGAAATAAAGAATTTGATTTGATTTGATTTGATTTGATGGTGGAGCTCTGGGTATTACCATGGCAGCTTAGTTAAGCTGGCCGCCTGCTAATTCAATTTTAAACTCTGCCATTCAACATCATATGTGTTGTTGTTGCTCACTGATGTTCCTCTAATATCTTTGTTTTTCAGAGTTGGGGATATTTTGTGGAATATTCGTGAGGGGGGAAGAGCTAAACTTGTAGGGGTGAGACAGCATCTGGGAAGGGAGGGGCAAGCAATGGAAGGATAACTCAATATCTTTGGAACGATTTTTGCTCTTATTCAAGAAAATAAGATTCCCAGAACGAATTGGCTTGGATTTCCTCTTTCCTGTTTTCTGCAACATTACAAGCTCCTGTTGTGTTGATTGTTGATTGCCTAGAGCTATCATTCAACTGCCCCGGGTAGTTGTTTTGCATCTTGTATCGCTTGTTTACGATTATTTCATCATAGGGGTGGATAGGGAAGCAATGTGGCAGATGTTGCAAATGTATGGAATAGGAGGTAGGTTATTGAAAGCGGTGAAAAGTTTTTACGAGGATAGTGAGGCACAGGTTAGAGTATATAGGAGAGAGGGAGATTATTTCCCAGTAAAAGTAGGCCTTAGACAAGGATGTGTGATGTCACCATGGTTGTTTAATATATTTATAGATGGAGTTGTAAGAGAAGTGAATGCTCGGGTGATGGCAAGAGGTGTGGGGTTAAAAGATAAAGAATCTAACACAAAGTGGGAGTTGTCACAGTTGCTCTTTGCTGATGACACTGTGCTTTTGGGAGATTCTGAAGAGAAGTTGCAGAGGTTGGTTGATGTGTTTGGTAGGGTATGTAAAAGAAGGAAATTAAAAGTGAATATAGGAAATAGTAAGGTGATGAGGATAAAAAAATTAGGTAACGGAAGACTGGATATCAGATTGGAGGGAGAGAGTATGGAGGAGGTGAATGTGTTCAGATATTTGGGAGTGGACATGTCAGCAGATGGGTCTATGAAGGATGAGGTGAATCATATAATTAACGAGGGGAAAAAGGTGAGTGGTGCACTGAGGAGTCTGTGGAGACAAAGATTTTTATCTATGAAAGCAAAGAGGGGAATGTATGAGAGTATAGTTACACCAACGTTCTTGTATGGGTGTGAGGCATGGGCTGTGAATGTTGCAACAAGGAGAAGGCTGGAGGCAGTGGAGATGTCATGTCTAAGGGCAATGTGTGGTGTGAATATAATGCAGAGAATCCGTAGTTTGGAGATTAGGAGGAGGTGCGGGATTACCAAAACTATTATCCAGAGGGCTGGGGAGGGGAAATGGAGATGGTTTGAACATGTAGAGAGGATGGAACGAAATAGAATGACTTCGAGAGTGTATAAATCTGTAGTGGAGGGAAGGCGAGGTAGGGGTCTGCCTAGGAAAGGTTGGAGGGAGTGGGTAAAGGAGCAAGCATGCGTGAGCGTGTTAGATAGGAGCGAATGGAGACAAATGGTTTTTAGGACTTGACTTGCTGTTGAAGTGTAAGCAAGATAACATTTATGAAGGGTTTCAGGGAAACCGGCAGGTCGGACTTGATTCCTGGAGATGGGAAGTACAGTGCCGGCACTCTGAAGGAGGGGTGTTAATGTTGCAGTTTTATAACCGTAGTGTAAGCATGCCTCTGGCAAGACAGTGATGGAGTGAATGATTATTTTTTTTTTTCGGGCCACCCTGCCTTGGTGGGAAACGGCCGATGTGTTAAATAAATATATATATATATATATATATATATATATATATATATATATATATATATATATATATATATATATATATATATATATATATATATATATTCAACAAGTCGGCCGTCTCCCACCGAGGCAGGTGCCCAAAAAAGAAAATCCCCAAAAAGAAAATACTTTCATCATCATTCAACACTTTCACCACACTCATACATAATCACTGTCTTTGCAGAGGCGTTCAGATACGACAGCTGAGAATAGTCCCTCCCAGCTGTCACTATCTCAGACCCCTCCTTTAAAGTGCAGGCATCGTACTTCCCATTTCCAGGACTCAAGTCCAACTAAATCAATTAACTGGTTTCCCTGAATCCCTTCACAAAATGTTACCCTGCGCACACTCCAACAGATCGTCATGTCCCAAAAACCATTCGTCTCCATTCACTCCTATCTCACACGCTCACACATGCTTGCTGGAAGTCCAAGCCCCTCGCCCACAAAACCTCCTTTACCACCTCTCTCCAACCTTTTCTAGGACGACCCCTACCCCGCCTTCCTTCCCCTACAGATTTATACGCTCTCCAAGTCATTCTACTTTGATCCATTCTCTCTAAATGACCAAAACACCTCAACAACCCCTCTTCAGCCGTCTGACAAATACTTTTAGTAACTCCACACCTTCTCCTAATTTCCACATTCCGAATTTTCTGCATAATATTTACACCACACATTGCCCTTAGACAGGACATCTCCACTGCCTCCATATATATATATATATATATATATATATATATATATATATATATATATATATATATATATATATATATATATATATATATATAAGTGCGTGAGGCATTACGTAGAATGAAAGGGGGTAAAGCAGCTGGAACTGACGGGATCATGACAGAAATGTTAAAAGCAGGGGGGGATATAGTGTTGGAGTGGTTGGTATTTTTGTTTAATAAATGTATGAAAGAGGGGAAGGTACCTAGGGATTGGCAGAGAGCATGTATAGTTCCTTTATATAAAGGGAAGGGGATAAAAGAGAGTGTAAAAATTATAGGGAATAAGTTTACTGAGTATACCAGGTTAGGTGTATGGCAGGGTTATTATTGAAAGAATTAGAGGTAAGACAGAGAGTAGGATTGCAGATGAGCAAGGAGGCTTTAGAGTGGGTAGGGGATGTGTAGATCAAGTGTTTACAGTGAAGCATATATGTGAACAGTATTTAGATAAAGGCAGAGAAGTTTTTATTGCATTTATGGATTTAGAAAAGGCATATGATAGAGTGGATAGGGGAGCAATGTGGCAAATGTTGCAAGTGTATGGAATAGGTAGTAAGTTACTGAAGGCTGTAAAGAGTTTTTATGAGGATAGTGAGGCTCAGGTTAGGGTGTGTAGGAGAGAGGGAGATTACTTCCCGGTAAAAGTAGGTCTTAGACAGGGATGTGTAATGTCACCATGGTTGTTTAATATATTTATAGATGGGGCTGTAAAGAAGTAAATGCTAGGGTGTTGGGGAGAGGGGTGGGATTAAATTATGGAGAATTAAATGCAAAATGGGAGTTGACACAGTTACTTTTTGCTGATGATACTGTGCTTATGGGAGATTCTAAAGAAAAGTTGCAAAGGTTAGTGGACGAGTTTGGGAGTGTGTAAAGGTAGAAAGTTAAAAGTGAACATAGATAAGAGTAAGGTGATGAGGGTATCAAACAATTTAAATAAAGAAAAATTGGATATCACATTGGAGAGAGGGATTATGGAAGAAGTAAATGTTTTCAGATATTTGGGAGTTGATGTGTCAGCAGATGGGTTTATGAAGGATGAGGTTAACCATAGAATTGATGAAGGAAAAAAGGTGAGTGGTGCATTGAGGTATCTGTGGAGACAAAAAACGTTATCCATGGAGGCAAAGAAGGGAATGTACGAAAGTATAGTGGTACCAACACTCTTATATGGGTGTGAAGCATGGGTTGCAAATGCTGCAGCGAGGAGGAGGCTGGAGGCAATGGAGATGTCCTGTCTAAGGGCAATGTGTGGTGTAAATATTATGCAGAAAATTCGGAATGTGGAAATTAGGAGAAGGTGTGGAGTTACTAAAAGTATTTGTCAGAGGGCTGAAGAGGGGTTGTTGAGGTGGTTTGGTCATTTAGAGAGAATGGATCAAAGTAGAATGACTTGGAGAGCGTATAAATCTGTAGGATAAGGAAGGCGGGGTAGGGGTCGTCCTAGAAAAGGTTGGAGGGAAGGGGTAAAGGAGGTTTTGTGGGCGAGGGGCTTGGACTTCCAGCAAGCATGTGTGAGCGTGTTAGATAGGAGTGAATGGAGACGAATGGTTTTTGGGACAGGACGATCTGTTGGAGTGTGAGCAGGGTAACATTTTGTGAAGGGATTCAGGGAAACCAGTTAATTGATTTAGTTGGACTTGAGTCCTGGAAATGGGAAGTACAATGCCTGCACTTTAAAGGAGGGGTCTGAGATAGTGACAGCTGGGAGGGACTATTCTCAGCTGTCGTATCTGAGCGCCTCTGCAAAGACAGTGATTTTGTATGAGTGTGGTGAAAGTGTTGAATGATGATGAAAGTATTTTCTTTTTGGGGATTTTCTTTCTTTTTGGGTCACCCTGCCTCGGCGGGAGACGGCCGACTTGTTGAATAAATAAATAAATAAATATATATATATATATATATATATATATATATATATATATACATACATACATACACAATCAACAACATTGTATAGCGGTACAACTATCAGAAGTCAAAGTGTGGTGCTGGACTCTGTGTCCATAACCAGCGCCGTCTCATTGACCATCACAAAATTTTGATGTAAGGGTAAATATCCCAACATTTTTGCTGAGAGATGCTGGGTTCTTAGGCAAGCACCCTGTGGAAGAGTGGCACCCTGTGGAAGAGTAGCACCCTGTGAGAGAGTAACACCCTGTGGGAGAGTAGCACCCTGTGGGAAAGCAGCACTCCTGTGGGAGAGTAGCACCCTGTGGGGAGAGCAGCACCCCTGTGGGAGAGTAGCACCCTGTGGGTCGAGTGGTACCCTGTGGGAAGGTTGCACTCTGTGGAAGTGTCACCCTGTGTTGAAGAGTGTAGCGCTACCCTATCCCCCCAAGGTCACGCACCTCACCACCACAGTAAGATGACCTCATCTTGCAGGTCCTGATGGCTCTATGTTGTAGTCAAGTTATATATTATGGAAGTATATCTTCATATATTATCTTGGTATACTTCATATAATTTATATATTTTAGTAGTATATCTTCGTGTAATTCACATATTATTTATGTATATATTCATATACATAAATAATATCATATCTTCATATATGAAGGTATTCTACGATATATATACAGTGGTGCCTTGACTTACGAGTGCCCAACTTACGAGTTTTCCGAGTTACGAGCCGTCGATTGGTAGATTTTTTGCTTTGAGTTGCAAGCCGAAATCCGAGTTACGAGCTAGCTTCAGATATACCACCACTTGCAGGAGATACTGAGGAAATATAAAAAACCTCGATAATAACCAATGTGTAACATCCTTTCAATTTTGATACAACTGGTAGTGTCATCCTGCCAGAATGTTCTATAACGTATGCCATAAGTAAAGAGAAACAATTCTGGAACATGTGTAATACATGTTCGGGAGGCCGGTTGGTTGGCCGGCGGCTGGCTGATTTGCTTTGGATCTGTCTATCTCCTTCTGTCTGTCTGTATCTATCTCTGTCTATCTCTATCTCACAGGTATACATAAATACAGTTATACATAGTGTAAATTACCTAGGATAACCCAAAAAATCCAGACAAAGTGCTATACAGTGGAACCCCGGTTAACGAAAAAAATTCATTGCAGAAGCCTGCTCAAGTGCCATTACCGAATGAATTTACTTCCTTAATAAAAAATGTCATTTAGGTTAGTCTATTTCAGACCCCCAAAAATACACTTCCACAAGCATTTACAATATTATACTTGCATAATTGCACGATTTCCGGGGTGTTCGGTAACCGGGGTTCCACTGTACTATGCTTGTAAATATAAGGCATAATAAGCATGACTGGCAAGTAATACACATTTTCACTTGTTCAGGAATCTGGTGGTCTGGTGGCTAAAGCTTCACACGGCGAGGGCCTGGGTTCGATTCCCAGCCAGGGCAGAAACATTGGGCGTGTTTCTTTACACCTGTTGTCTATGTTTCCCATCAGTAAAATGGGTACCTGGGTGTTAGTCGACTGGTGTGAGTCGCATCCTAGGACACTGACCTAATCTGCCCGAAATGCTCAGCATAACAAGGGACTTTCTATATAGTAGTATGTCACTGATGTCAGCTAGGACTGTATACCATGTACATGTACTTGTAGTAAATAAAAAAAAAAAAAAAAAAAAATCAGTGGTGATAACTCTGCATCGTGTGTAATACCTGTTGGTTCATGAGCGGCTCTCTCTCTCTGAGACAGAGAGACAAGTAGAGACAGGAAGACAGAAAGACAAGTAGAGACAGGAAGACAGAAAGACAAGTAGAGACAGGAAGACAGAAAGACAAGTAGAGACAGGAAGACAGAAAGACAAGTAGAGACAGGAAGACAGAAAGACAAGTAGAGACAGGAAGACAGAAAGACAAGTAGAGACAGGAAGACAGAAAGACAAGTAGAGACAGGAAGACAGAAAGACAAGTAGAGACAGGAAGACAGAAAGACAAGTAGAGACAGGAAGACAGAAAGACAAGTAGAGACAGGAAGACAGAAAGACAAGTAGAGACAGAAAGACAGATAAGCAGAGACAGAGATAAACATAGACAGCTAGACAGACAAACAGACATGTTTATGTGTAACAGTGAAAAATAAAGCCAAGGCAGTGCACAATCATCAAATGTCACCATTGCTGCACTGTCAGCAGTGGAGTGACACTCAACTTACACTGTGCTTCAAGGAGTTTCAAATATACTCCAGCATTTCTAAAATATTGCTAGGACCTGGTGAAAAAGGCAAAAATCATTTCTTATTTATAAATATATTTTTCTTATATAAAAACCCATAACAAAAAAATTGGGGTGTTTTTTTGGGGGGCTGGAATGGATTAATGGCATTTCAATTAATTTCAATGAAGAAAATTGATTTGATATACGAGCAAATTGAGTTAAGAGCTGGGTCACGGAACGGATTAAACTCATAAGTCAAGGTATGTACCACTGTATCATTGGTTTGGTAGTTTTTGTTATATTTTTTGTTTTAACACAGCGGCCATCTGCCACCCAGGTAGAGCGACCCGAAAAATGGTGTCCCGTGGCCTGGAAGGCAACGCACTCGCCTCACACACCTGGGTTTTAGTCAACTAACTGGAGTGGGTCACATCTTGGGGGACAAGAATGAACAAAAACAAAACAAAACAAAAGTTTATTTCTTTGAAAAGGTTACAATGTGTATTTACATTTCATAATTTGATTGGTACAAAGAAAGCCACTATAATGCCTGGGCATTTTGGGCACTTAACCCAATGGAAATAGTACAATAGACCTTGATGCACTGACTTGGGTTATCCTGTGGGTTAACCCTCTCTATCCTGGGTTAAAAATCCCAACAAATCTTATCTTATTCATTCACTCACTGTCTTGCCAGAAGCAAGATAACGTCACAGTTAAGATGAGCTTTCAAACTGCAACATCTCCACTCCCTCCTTCAAAATGCAGGCACTGTGCTTCCCACCTCCAGGACCCAAGTCCTGGAAGTGCTAAACTCACAGCGGGGTCAAACAGTGCCTTCGAAATGGGAAATTATCAAATTTGATCCAAGGAAAGGGAGGGTACCTAAAGTTTCCTTGGATCAAGAGCACTTCAGCAGCATCATAGCACTCACTAGAGGAATAACTTCTAAAGTGTCTCTGTGACATCTGTTCCAATACCAGGCTTCTCTTTATTACTAGTATTTTCAACACTATATTAGTTTATTTATGTAAACCCCTAAGGTTCACATGGCACTTCATTTTAAATTTTCTTCTTTCAACAAACCGGCTGTATTCCACCGAAGCAGGGTGGCCCAAAAAGAAAACAAAAGTTTCTCTTTTTAACTTTAGTAATGCATACAGGATAAGGGGTTACTAGCCCCTTGCACCTGGCATGTTAGTCGCTTCTTATGACATGCATAGCTTATGGAGGAAGAATTCTGTTCCACTTCCCCATGGAGATAAGAGGAAATAAACAAGAACAACAAATAGTAAGACAATAGAAGAAAACCCAGAGGAGTGTGTATATGTTTGTAAATGCATGTGTAGTGTGACCCAAGTGTAAGTAGAAGTAGCAAGATGTACCTGAAATCTTGAGTGTTTATGAGACAGAAAAAAAAAACCCCAGCAATCCTACCATCATGTAAACCATTTCAGGCTTCCGTTTTACACTCGCCTGGCAGGATGGTAGTACCTTCCTTGATGATTGCTGTCTATCAACCTACTACCTAGGTTTATTTTAAATATAATAGCTAAATCAGTATGGGTCATACCAGACTCATGAACCTTCGGATTGGTTGGTAGTGGCCTCAATTCACACCAAGGAACTAGGGTTCAATCCCTGGCACAAGTACAAACATTGTGATTGTTTCTTTGCACCTACTACCCCTGCTCCCTTAGCAGAAGTTACCTGGTGACTGGTGTGGGTCACTTCCTGAAGGAGAGAATTTAAGAACCACAATGGAAATAAACAGAATTCTTCCTCTGAAAGCCATGCATGTCATTAAGAGGAGACTAAAATGCCAGGAGCAAGGGGCTAGTAACCTCTTCTCCTGTATACATTACTTAACCCGTAAACGGTCCAAACATATATATACGTTTTTACCGCTAGTGCCCCGACCTTGATTTTTCCCCATAAGAAAGCATGTAAAAAAAAAACGTATATATACGTTCGGGGCACTAGCGGTAAAACGTATATATACGTTTGGACCGTTTACAGGTTAAAAGAGAAATTTTTGTTTCTCTTTTAGGTCACCTTACCTCGGTGGGATATGGCCGACTTGATGAAAAAAAAATGGAAATAAGAGTCCTTGATGCCAAGCTTGACTTTATTGGGTTATCATGAATTAGTAACCCTCTATATAGATAATCTGAAATCTTTTCATTTCCTTATATGCTTGATGAGGTGCAGGCGCCATATTAGCACTACATATTCTGTAACAGACATCATCTTTCTTTCAACACGTCGGCCGTTTCCCACCGAAGCGGGGTGGTCCAAAAAGAAAAACGAAAGTTTCTCCTTTTACATTTAGTAATATATACAGGAGAAGGGGTTACTAGCCCCTTGCTCCCGGCATTTTAGTCGCCTCTTACGACACGCATGGCTTACGGAGGAAGAATTCTGTTCCACTTCCCCATGGAGACATACCCCTAATTAAGACAAACCAGAATTTAAGGCAAAATAAATTGTTTCACATAATGTAGTCACTGACTTAATTGGGTTAGCCTAAATTAAATCAAAATAAGTACATACTTATTCATGTGCCCACTACGTCCAGTTTGATCTACGATGACCACATCAACTCTCCACACATTTGCAGATCAACAAATAACATCTATAATGTATCAAAATCTTTATTATCAGTGATGAAATGAGAAACTTTGCACTTCCCTAAAATGTCTTTTCTGTCCCTTGAATGAAGACAAGAGGTGGCTTCCATTTAACACTCACAGAACAGGGCAGTAGTACCTCCCTGGATGGTTGCTGTCTACCAGTCTACTATGATAATAAAAGCCTAAAGCTCAAGAAATAACAAGATCCCAAGTAAATGAAGAAAATGTAAACACTTTAGCAGTCAGTAAAAATTGCTATGAGATTTTTTTTTCTTTTTAATTCAACGGCTATTTCCCACCAGGGAAGGGTGACCCAAAGACAAAAAAATGCATTCATTCACCATCTTTGCAGAAGTGTGCTGACATCACAATCACTTACCCTCTGACTGCAACATCCTCATCCCTCCTTCAAACTGTAGGCAAATATAAACACACATTTATGGGAAAGCACTAAACCCATACGGGTCGTACAGATCTTGGGGAATGGGAAGCAATTAGGTCTGATCCAAGGAAGTGGATGGAAGCTCCAATTCCCTGGAACACAAGCCCTTCACCAGCATCAAAGGCACCTCCTTTAACCCTTTGGGGGTCGACAGGCCTTCTCAAGAAAGTGTTCCTGGGGTCGAAAATTTTTTGGAAAAAAAAAAATTAATTTTTTCTTATGAAATGATAGAGAATCTTTTTCCTATCATAACGCCACCAAAATTATGAAATTTGATCGAAAACTAACGAAATTATGCTTTCGCGAAGTTATCGGTATCTATGACACTGATGCATCGGGGATTTCACCCACTTCGAGCCCTACTTTCGACAAATTCCAATGTTTCAGTCTCCTAAAATTATAGCTATTTCGCTAGAACTCCATTTCTTCTATCGAATGAGTAGAAGAAACTGCCTATTTACCAATTTCATCTACCCAAAATAGTGGTCAGAAAATGGCAATTTTCCAATTTCACACAAATTTCAAACGATGCCAATTTCAAAATAGGGTCCAGAGTAAACAAGGCAGACATTCCTGGCACTAAAATAACATGTTCTCTGTTCATTAGCCACGTCTCCAGGCCCCATTTTGAATTTTTATTCTCACAAAAATAGATTTACTGTTATGTATACAACTGCATTATTGTAAAAATGGTATAAATAATATCAGAGCACTTGTGCATGAATATAAGACTCGCCAGTTGATGTGTATTGGACGCATGGTGTGATTTGTTTACTCTTGAACATCGTCAAAAATCGAACATTTTCGCTACTTTGAGCTCTATTTCAAGGTACTTGTCGTTGTCATACCAATCAAAATCATCTCTATTTCTGTAATATATCTTCCATTCTATCAAACGAGACCAAGAAAACGAGAATACATCAATAAATACCATACGAAAATCGACTGCAAAGTCGCTGTTTTAATAAAAACGGTCAGAGTTTTTTTTCTCTCATTATGCAGTGTGTACTGCAGGATTTTTTTTATACTGCGCACACTGACCACACAGACCCATTCTTTCATATGTATGCCTACCAGACGTTTTCTGCTTAAATTGAGGCCGCTAGAATTTGGGCGTACTAGTACGGCACCAACCCCTGCTCGTAAAACGTACTAGTACAGCACCGACCCCGAAAGGGTTAAGCAGACTGAGGAGAAATTAAAACCCAGTATATCTTGTAATATTCAATGTTAATATTAACAATATGGCATGATACAAAATAAACTAAGCACAGTGAGTTCTTAACATATATTATCACACAACACTTGACACACCTGAAATATCACAGACATCAATGGCTGGACAGTTTGTAGTTCCTATGAAAATAATTGAAACATTAACATTGCTCTAAAATCAAATTTTCAAGGTACTGACTGCTTAATGCAGATTAAGAATAAAACTTTTAAAAAATCTTATTTTCCACATGTAAGACTGTTACTGTTATATATATATATATGTACTCAAATCACATGTTTTATTAAGAATAAAATTGCTCAAATGTTTTGACAATAAAAGCAGTTTTGAGAAATACCCTAAAACAATACAGAGTGTATAGCAACTCTCTAGTGCACAATATAAGTTCTTTTCTTAGACAGTATGCTAGTGACTAGGATGATGGTTTCTTCGATAAGTGTGTCGAGAATTTCACTGGCAACTTGAGTCTTCACGGCAGCTTCATCCTCATCATACTGGGTCCAGCTGCATTCCTCTGCTTGAAGTTCTTTCACCAGCACCTGCAAGAAATTACACGTAGGTCACACTACACAGGCATGCACATGCATATATATACATACATACACACATCTAGGTTTTTCTTCTTTTTCTTAATAGCTCTTGTTCTTCTTTATTTCCTCTATTGTCCATGGGGAAGTGGAAAAGAATCCTTCCTCCGTAAGCCATGCGTGTCGTATAAGGCGACTAAAATGCCGGGAGCAATGGGTTAGTAACCCCTTCTCCTGTACACATTTACTAAAAAAGAGAAGAAGAAAAACTTTATAAAACTGGGATGTTTGAATGTGCAGGATGTAGTGCGAATGATAAGAAAGAGATGATTGCTGATGTTATGAATGAAAAGAAGTTGGATGTCCTGGCCCTAAGCGAAACAAAGCTGAAGGGGGTAGGCGAGTTTCAGTGGGGAGAAATAAATGGGATTAAGTCAGGAGTATCTGAGAGAGTTAGAGCTAACGAAGGGGTAGCAATAATGTTGAAGGATCAGTTATGGAAGGAGAAGAGGGAATATAAATGTGTAAATTCAAGGATTAAATGGATTAAAATAAGGGTCGGATGCGAAAAGTGCGTCATAATAAGCGTATATGCACCTGGAGAAGAGAGGAGTGTAGAGGAGAGAGAGATTTTGGGAGATGTTAAGCGAATGTATAGGAACTTTTGAACCAAGTGAGAGAGTAATTGTGGTAGGGGACATAAATGCTAAAGTAGGAGAAACATGTAGAGAGGGTGTGGTAAGTTTGGGGTGCCAGGTGTAAATGATAATAAGAGCCCTTTGATTGAACTTTGTATAGAAAGGGTAAAGTTATAAGTAATACATATTTTAAGAAAAAGAGGATAAATAAGTATACAAGATATGATGTAGGGCGTAATGACAGTAGTTTGTTGGACTACGTATTGGTAGATAAAAGACTGTTGAGTAGACTTCAGGATGTACATGTTTATAGAGGGGCCACAGATATATCAGATCACTTTTTAGTTGTAGCTACAGTGGGAGTAAAAGGTAGATGGGATACAAGGAAAATAGAAGCAGTAAGTAAGAGAGAGGTGAAGGTTTATAAACTAAAAGAGGAGGCAGTTAGGGTAAGATATAAACAACTATTTGAGGATAGATGGGCTAGTGAGAGTGTAGGCAATGGGGGTCGAAGATGTATGGGGTAGGTTAAAGAATGTAGTGTTAGAGTGTTCAGCAGAAGTTTGTGGTTACAGGAAAGTGGGTGCGGTAGGGAAGAAGAGTGATTGGTGGAATGATGATGTAAAGAGAGTAGTAAGGGAGAAAAAGTTAGCATATGAGAGGTTTTTACAAAGTAGAAGTGATGCAAGGAGGGAAGAGTATATGGAGAGAAAAAGAGAAGTTAAGAGAGTGGTGAAGCAATGTAAAAAGAGAGCAAATGAGAGAGTGGGTGAGATGTTATCAACAAATTTTGTTGAAAATAAGAAAAAGTTTTGGAGTGAGATTAATAAGTTGAGGAAGCCTAGGGAACAAATGGATTTGACAGTTAAAAATAGGAGAGGAGAGTTATTAAATGGAGAATTAGAGGTATCGGGAAGATGGAGGGAATATTTTGAGGAGTTGTTAAATGTTGATGAAGACAGGGAAGCTGTGATTTCGTGTAATGGGCAATGAGGAATAACATTTTGTAGGAGTGTGGAAGAGCCAGTTGTGAGTGTGGGGGAAGTTCGTGAGGCAGTGGGTAGAATGAAAGGGGGTAAGGCACCTGGGATTGATGGGATAAAGATAGAAATGTTAAAAGCAGGCAGGGATATAGTTTTGCAGTGGTTGGTGCTATTATTTAATAAATGTATGGAAGAGGGTAAGGTACCTAGGGACTGGCAGAGAGCGTGTATTGTTCCTTTGTATAAAGGCAAAGGGGACAAAAGAGAGTGCAAAAATGATAGGGGAATAAGTCTGTTGAGTATACCAGGTAAAGTGTATGGTAGTTATTATTAAAAGAATTAAGAGTAAGACAGAGAGCAGGATAGCAGATGAACAAGGGGGATTTAGGAAATATAGGGAGGATGTAGACCAAGTGTTTACAGTGAAAAATATAGGTGAATAGGTGGATAAGGGTAAAGAGGTTTTTTTGGCATTTATGGATTTGGAAATGGCGTATGATAGGGTGGATAGGGGGGCAATGTGGCAGATGTTGCAGGTGTATGGAATAGGAGGTAGGTTACTGAAAGCAGTGAAGAGCTTTTATGAGGATAGTGAGGCTCAGGTTAGAGTGTGTAGGAGAGAGGGAGATTATATGTCTGTGGAAACAGAACGTTGTCCATGGAAGTAAAGAGGGGAATGTATGAGAGTATAGTTATATCAACACTCTTATATGGGTGTGAAGCATGGGTGATGAATGTTGCAACGAGGAGAAGGCTGGAGGCAGTGAAGATGTCATGTCTGAGGTCAATGCGTGGTGTGAATATAATGCAGAGAATTCGGAGTTTGGAAATTAGGAGGAGGTGCGGGATTACCAAAACTATTATCCAGAGGGCTGAGGAGGGATTGTTGAGGTGGTTCGGACATGTAGAGAGAATGGAACGAAACAGAATGACTTCGAGAGTGTATAAATCTGTAGTGGAGGGAAGGCGGGGTAGGGGTCGGCCTAGGAAAGGTTGGAGGGAGGGGGTAAAAGAGGTTTTGTGTGCGAGGGGCTTGGATTTCCAGCAAGCATGTGTGAGCGTATTTGATAGGAGTGAATGGAGACAAGTGGTTTTTAATACTTGATGTGCTGTTGGAGTGTGAGCAAAGTAACATTTATGAAGGGATTCAGGGAAACCGGCAGGCCGGACTTGAGTCCAGGAGATGGGAAGTACAGTGTCTGCACTCTGAAAGCGGGGTGTTAATGTTGCAGTTTTATAACTGTAGTGTAAAGCACCCCTCTGGCAAGACAGTGATAGAGTGAATGATGATGAAAGTTTTTCTTTTTCGGGCCACCCTGCCTTGGTGGGAATCTGTCGATGTGTTAATAAAATAAAATATAATAATAACAAGTAAAGACCTAGGTAGTAGGTTGGTAGACAGCAACCGCCCAGGGAGGTACTACCGTCCTGCCAAGTGAGTGTAAAACGAAAGCCTGTAATTGTTTTACATGATGGTAGGATTGCTGGTGTCTTTTTTCTGTCTCATAAACATGCAAGATTTCAGGTACATCTTGCTACTTCTACTTACACTTAGGTCACACTACACATTCATGTACAAGCATATATATACACACCCCTCTGGGTTTTCTTCTATTTTCTTACTAGTTCTTGTTCTTATTTCCTCTTATCTCCATGGGGAAGTGGAACAGAATTCTTCCTTCGTAAGCCATGCGTGTCGTAAGAGGCGCCTAAAATGCCTGGAGCAAGGGGCTAGTAACCCCTTCTCCTGAATAAATTACTAAATGTAAAAGGAGAAACTTTCGTTTTTCCTTTTGGGCCACCCTGCCTCGGTGGGAAGCGGCTGACGTGTTGAAAAGAAAAGAAAGAAGTAAAGTGTATGGTAATTACAATAGTGGATCATCCACATACAGATTGTCAACAGGTAATATCCGATGTTCCAGAACATTCTAGAATATTCAGGAAATACTTTCAATGTCAGTTAATATACGTATATTATCTCACCTATGGGAAGTACAGTGTTTGTACTCTGAAGGAGGGGTGTTAATGTTGCAGTTTAATAACTGTAGTGTAAAGCACCCCTCTGGCAAGACAGTGATGGAGTGAATGATGATGAAAGTTTTTCTTTTTCGGGCCACCCTGCCTTGGTGGGAATCGGCCGATGTGTTAATAATAAAAAAAAAATATTGTAAGTGTATTTTTGGGGGTCTGAAACGGATTAATCTAATATACATTATTCCTAATATACATTATTCCTACATACTCAGGTTTGAGTACGTATGTAGGAGGATTATTTTTCAGTAAAAGTAGGACTCAGACTGGGATATGTGATATCACCATGGTTGTATAACACATGTATAGATGGGGTTGTAAAAGTGAATGCTACAGTGTTGGGGAGAGGGGTGGGGATGTCACAGACTGAAGAGTCTTCTTAACTGTGATGTCAGTGTTCTTCTGGTAAGACAGTGATTGAATGAATAACAGTGAAAGTATTTTTATATAGGTCGGGTTACCCTACCTCGGTGGGAGATGACCAGTGTTAAAAAAATTTGAATACAACATATATGCATTTTGCTATATGGAGCAGATTTTTTTTGTTTTTTTCAACAAGTCGGCCGTCTCCCACCGAGGCAGGGTGACCCAAAAAGAAAGAAAATCCCCAAAAAGAAAATACTTTCATCATCATTCAACACTTTCACCACACTCATACATAATCACTGTCTTTGCAGAGGAGCTCAGATACGACAGCTGAGAATAGTCCCTCCCAGTTGTCACTATCTCAGACCCCTCCTTTAAAGTGCAGGCATTGTACTTCCCATTTCCAGGACTCTAAGTCCAACTAAATCAATTAACTGGTTTCCCTGAATCCCTTCACAAAATGTTACCCTGCTCACACTCCAACAGATCGTCATGTCCCAAAAACCATTCGTCTCCATTCACTCCTATCTAACACGCTCCCACATGCTTGCTGGAAGTCCAAGCCCTCGCCCACAAAACCTCCTTTACCCCTTCCTCCAACCTTTTCTAGGACGACCCCTACCCCGCCTTCCTTCCCTACAGATTTATACGCTCTCCAAGTCATTCTACTTTGATCCATTCTCTCTAAATGACCAAACCACCTCAACAACCCCTTTTCAGCCCTCTGACAAATACTTTTAGTAACTCCACACCTTCTCCTAATTTCCACATTCCGAATTTTCTGCATAATATTTACACCACACATTGCCCTTAGACAGGACATCTCCACTGCCTCCAGCCTCCTCCTCGCTGCAGCATTTGCAACCCATGCTTCACACCCATATAAGAGTGTTGGTACCACTATACTTTCGTACATTCCCTTCTTTGCCTCCATGGATAACGTTTTTTGTCTCCACAGATACCTCAATGCACCACTCACCTTTTTTCCTTCATCAATTCTATGGTTAACCTCATCCTTCATAAATCCATCCGCTGACACATCAACTCCCAAATATCTGAAAACATTTACTTCTTCCATAATCCCTCTCTCCAATGTGATATCCAATTTTTCTTTATTTAAATTGTTTGATACCCATATCACCTTACTCTTATATACGTTCACTTTTAACTTTCTACCTTTACACACTCTCCCAAACTCGTCCACTAACCTTTGCAACTTTTCTTTAGAATATCCCATAAGCACAGTATCATCAGCAAAAAGTAACTGTGTCAACTCCCATTTTGCATTTAATTCTCCATAATTTAATCCCACCCCTCTCCCCAACACCCTAGCATTTACTTCTTTTACAACCCCATCTATAAATATATTAAACAACCATGGTGACATTACACATCCCTCTCTAAGACCTACTTTTACCCGGAAATAATCTCCCTCTCTCCTACACACCCTAACCTGAGCCTCACCATCCTCATAAAAACTCTTTACAGCCTTCAGTAACTTACTACCTATTCCATACACTTGCAACATTTGCCACATTGCTCCCCTATCCACTCTATCATATGCCTTTTCTAAATCCATAAATGCAATAAAAACTTCTCTGCCTTTATCTAAATACTGTTCACATATATGCTTCACTGTAAACACTTGATCTACACATCCCCTACCCACTCTAAAGCCTCCTTGCTCATCTGCAATCCTACTCTCTGTCTTACCTCTAATTCTTTCAATAATAACCCTGCCATACACCTAACCTGGTATACAGTGGACCCTCGGTTAACGAATACCCAGGAAATCGTGCAATTATGTAAGTATAATTTTGTAAGTTCTTGTGGAAGTGTATTTTTGGGGGTCTGAAATAGACTAACCTACGTGAAATTTTTCCTTAAGGGAGTAAATTTGTTCGGTAATGGCACTTGAGCAGACTTCAGGAGTGAAGTTTTTACGAAACTCGGGGGTCCACTGTACTCAGTAAACTTATTCCCCTATAATTTTTACACTCTCTTTTATCCCCCTTCACTTTATATAATGGAACTATACATGCTCTCTGCCAATCCCTAGGTACCTTCCCCTCTTTCATACATTTATTAAACAAAAATACCAACCACTCCAGCACTATATCCCCCCCTGCTTTTAACATTTCTGTCATGATCCCGTCAGTTCCAGCTGCTTTACCCCCTTTCATTCTACGTAATACCTCACGCACCTCCCCCACACTCACATCCTGCTCTTCTTCACTCCTAAACGATGTTGTACCTCCCTGGCCAGTACATGAAATTACCGCCTCCCTTTTTTCATCGACATTTAAAAGTTCCTCAAAATATTCCCGCCATCTACCCAATACCTCCAGCTCCCCATCTACTAACTCCCCTACTCTGTTTTTAACTGACAAATCCATTTGTTCCCTAGGCTTTCTTACCTTGTTTATCTCACTCCAAAAAATTTTCTAGTTTTCAGCAAAATTTCTTGACAGAGCCTCTCCCATTCTTTCATCCGCTCTTCTTTTGCACTCTCTAACCACTCTCTTCACCTTTCTTTTACTCTCCATATACTCTGCTCTTCTATTAACACTTCTGTTTTGTAAAAACCTCTCATAAGCTACCTTTTTCTCTTTTATCACACCCTTTACTTCTTCCTTTCACCACTCACTCCTCTTTCCTCCTGCACCCACCCTCCTATAGCCACAAACTTCTGCCCCACATTCTAATACTGCATTTTTAAAACTATCCCAACTCTCTTCAACCCCCCCACTACTCATACTTGCACTATCCCACCTTTCTGCCAATAGTTGCTTATATCTCGCCCTAACTTCCTCCTCCCTTAGTTTATACACTTTTACCTCTCTTACTTGCTGTTGCCATTTTCTTTTTGTCCCATCTACCTTTTACTCTTAACTGTAGCTACAACCAAATAATGATCTGATATATCTGTTGCCCCTCTATATACATGTACATCCTGAAGCCTACCCATCAACCTTTTATCCACCAATACATAATCTAACAAACTACTTTCCTTCCGTGCTATATCATACCTTGTATATTTATTTATCCTCTTTTTCATAAAATATGTATTACTTATTACCAAACCTCTTTCTACACATAGCTCAATTAATGGTTCCCCATTTACATTTACCCCTGGCACCCCAAATTTACCTACTACTCCCTCCACAACATTTTTACCCACTTTAGCATTAAGATCCCCAACCACAATTACTCTCTCACTTGGTTCAAAACTCCCCACACACTCACTCAACATTTCCCAAAATCTCTCTCTCTCTCCTCTACACTTCTCTCTTCTCCAGGTGCATAAACACTTACTATAACCCACTTTTCACATCCAACCTTTATTTTACTCCACATACTCCTTGAATTTATACATTTATATTCCTTCTTTACCTGCCATAACTGATTATTCAACATTATTGCCACTCCTTCTTTAGCTCTAACTCTATTTGAAACCCCTGACCTAATCCCATTTATTTCTCCCCACTGAAACTCTCCTACCCCCTTCAGCTTTCTCTCACTTAAAGCCAGGACATCCAGCTTCTTTTCATTCATAACATCTACAATCATCTCTTTCTTATCATTCGCACAACATCCACGCACATTCAAACATCCCACTTTGACGGTTTTCTTCTTTTTCTTTTTAGTAAGCTATACAGGAAAAGGGGTTACTAGCCCATTGTTCCTGGCATTTTAGTTGACTTTTACAACACGCATGGATTACAGAGGAAAGATTCTTATTCCACTTCCCCATGGATATGAAAGGAAAAGGAAAAATTATAAGAACAAGAACTATTAAGATAAAATCAAAGAAAACTCAGATGAGTGTGTATACATAAACGTGTACATGTTTGCGTAGTGTGACCTAAGTGTAAGTAGAAGTAGCAAGACGTACCTGAAATCTTGCATGTTTATGAGACAGAAAAAAAACGACACCAGCAATCCTACCATCATGTAAAACAGTTTCAGGTTTCTGTTTCACAGTCACCTGGCAGGATGGTAGTACCTCCCTGGGTGGTTGCTGTCTACCAACCTACTACACATGGAGCAGATTGCTACATAAATAAAAGTGCAATGTTTATGTCCTTAACATTTTAGGGATTGATTTCTTCCATAAATACATAAGCATTCATAAAAAGTGAAGTTTTATTGAAGTTTTAACATTCCTCAGTTTGAAAGCCCCTTCTGTGTCCATAAGGTTGAAAAAAAAAAGTTTATCTTTTAAAATGGTAGAGAATTTTTCTCTAAAGGTAATGGCATGAAAAATGCAAAAATTGGTTGCAATGCAAATTACGTAGGCATGAAGTTTGAAATCAGGGAGCACTTTACAGAATTGATTTCCCCCACTTTGAATGCAGAAACTGGCCTAAAGTAAGTCTCAAACTAACCCAATTCTCAAACTATCCAATTATGTACCCAGAATTCAGAAATTTGGCCAATTTTACATTATTTTCCACAAATTTAAATTTAAAAAAAAAAAAAAAAAAAACAGTCCAAGACACTCCAGTCATTCCAGCTACTAAAGGAACCTTCCCACTGTTTATTAGTCACATCCCCAGACCACTCCTATATAACATATGACCTACATTTTGAACCCATTGTCACACACAAAATTAACTTTTTTCCCCATTCTCAGTTAATAAACCATAAACAAAAATGCTTGGTTATGGTTTAAGTCATCCCAATAATTGATGTAGACTTTTTAAAAACCAGTAAAACAGACCAAAGGTGGTATGGGACTCCTATCCTTTCCCATAAAAATCACTCAAATTAAGACAATTTTCTTCACTCTGAACCCTAGTTCAGACAACTCCCAATCTTAAATTTGCAGAAAAGTTCTGCATATTACTAGTGTTTTCTGTTCTAATAGCACTGAAAAACAGGCAATAAAACCACAAAAACCACCATAAAAAACAATGCCCCAAAACTGCTATTTTAACCCTTTGACTGTCGGAGGCCCCATTCTGAAACTGTCATTCTATGTCGCAAAATTTTGGAAAAAAAAAAAAAAAAAAATTTTCTTATGAAATGATAGAGAATCTTTTCCCGATGGTAATGACACCAAAAGTACGAAATTTGATGGAAAACTTACGGAATTACGCTCTCGCGAATTTAGCGATGTCGGCAATATATTCGCATCGGCGATTTCGCCGACTTTGAGCCCTATTTTCGGCCAATTCCATTGTTACAGTTGACCAAACTCATAGCTATTTCTTTAGAACTCCATTTGTTCTATCGATTGAGTACAAGAAACCACCAATTTACCGATTTCAACTACCCAATAAAGTGGTCAGAAATTGGCAATTTGGCCAATTTCATACAAAATAAAAAAGATGTTAATTTCAAAATAGGGTCCAGAATAAACAATGCAGACAATCCTGGCACTAAAATAAGATTTTTCTCTGTTCATTAGTCACGTCTTTAGGCCCCTCTTGCTTTCTATTTTGATTTTTTATTCACAAAAAAAATATAAGATTTACTGTTATGCAGACTACTGCATTATTGTAAAAATGAGTATAAATAATATCAGTGCACTTGTGTAAGAATATTAGACTCACCAGTTGACGTGTATTGGACGCATGGTGTGGTTTGTGTACTCTTGTACAGTGGCAAAAATCAAACATTTCCACTACTTTGAGCTCAATTTCAAGGTCATTTTCATCATGAAACTAATCAAAATCATCTCTATTTCTGTAATATGTTTTCCATTCTATCAAATGAGACCACGAATAAGAGAATACAACCATAAATACTATACGAAAATCCACCTCAAACTCGGCGTTTTAATCCAAAAACACGGTTAGATTTTTTTTCTCTCATTATGCACTGCTTGCTGCAGGATTTTTTTTATACAGTGCACACTGACCACACAGACCCATTCTATCATATGTGGGCCTACCAGCTTTCTCCCGCTTGATTTGAAGCCGCTAGAATTTTTGAGTATACAGTGGACCCTCGCTATTCGAACACTCCAAAACTCACCCTCATTCCAGAATGCTGTTCAAGTGCTGTTACCAAACGAATTTATTCCCATAAGGAATGATGTAATTAGATTAGTCCATTTCAGACCCCCAAAAATACACTTATAAAAGCACTTACAATAATAAACTTACATAAAAGGGTGAGTTTTGGAGTGTTCGAATAGTGAGGGTCCACTGTATATACAGTGTTCCATCGGTTTTCGCCAAAAATTCGTTCCAGAATGCTGCTCAAGTGCCATTACCGAACGAATTTACTTCCTTAAAAAATAATGTCACGTAGGTTAGTCTATTTCAGACCCCCAAAAATACACTTGCAGCAGCATTTACGAAAATACACTTACATAAATGTTCGAGTTTGGAGATGCAAGAAAACTGAGGGACCACTGTACGTCCGAAACACTGGCTCGTAAGACGTATATATACGACCGAAACAGTCAAAGGGTTAACCTAAACACAGGTGAGAGGTTAGCTGTTTTCATCATGCACTGTATGGGGCAGGATTTTTATTTACAGTGCTGACACTCCCCACACAGATTCACTCTCTCAGGTCCAGGCCAAAATTTGCCACTCACAGCAAACTTGAGGGTATACTAATTTTTGAAGGGGTGGACTGGTAAGCCAGCAGAAGGCCTCAGTCAGATGACCAAAACTCCAGTGGTGGGTCATCATACGACTAAGACCCGAGTCAGAAAACGTGTCCTGTTTCCTGACAAACATTACCTAACCTAACCTTAGAGACGTTATAAATTATGCAAATTAACATGTCACTGATGTTGATCACTATGACGTACTAGTATGTGATGGACATATTAAGGGTTAATGAACTCAACATTCCCATACCTTGACATAACCAGATGCCAAATCCACCATCACGTTAAATTAATATTTATGACACACTGGCATAAGAATTTTACCTGGTCCACGAGATCTCTATGTTTCCGTGCCCAACGAACTAAGAGTGTCTCCTTCTCAGGCGATGGCTTCCATCCAAACAAAACTTTAACCTGCTCCTGAACATGAGAATATAGAACTTTTCTTGACTTAGTCCTTACTACATACAACATTCGAGTAGGTGGAAAGGCTTGCTTCACCCAGGGTGGCGGCACAGGAGTGTGCTCCACTTGATAGGCTTTGGAGACTAGTTCGCGGGTCAATGAAAACAACAGCAAGCGGAAAGTTTTTCCACTCACTTCATCCTCTTCAAAATTTTCTTCCTCTGAACTGTAATACGAAAAAGGTCATGCAAACAGTTGTTTAATTGAGCAATATCAATGAAACACATTCTCTTCACTCTACTGGAAATAAAAATTCCACTGGAAAACCACAGCCTCATGTAGAATTTCATTGCTGAATTTCTTTGTTCAATTCATCAAAAATAATTTACATTAGGTCTCCATTATAAAAAGGAAAATGTCTAAAACTACAGGTATATGGTTATTTCTTAATACACGTACATACAAAGTAACCAACACTTTTTTTAATATTATTGATGCCTCTGCAGCAGCATAATTCCTAAAAACAACTGTGGAAGAATTATACACAATAGCTATAAGATCAGCCTCGGTGGGAAACGGCTGACGTGTTGAAAGGAAAGCTATAAGATCAGTAGAATAAATTAATAAAAGAAAAAAGTAATATATTAGTGCAACATAATGAAAACTAAAAGATAAAAGAAAAGTTGTTCCAGTGAAGGGATAAAATGGTATTTTAAAATTATCAATGAATGAAAATGCAATACGTACACTGCTGTTTTAGAACATGCCAACAGAATCAGGATAGAGTGAATAATTTTAATCAATGCAAAATTATTAAGAAAATTTTGCTTTGCAGTGTGGCTTACACCCACTTCACAATCCTAGGGTCTAACTCTCGAGTAAGTGGACGCCATGCAAAGTACTTCTCGACAGAAGCCTGGACATACTGCATAATGAAAAGACAACTTTCATGGAACAAAATGCTAGAGCTGAACCTTAAAATATACTAAGTAACTAACTTTTCTTGGCTTTCAGCAATCCTTTCACCTCCCAGGCGATTTTACTTCACATTTACATTACTATATTTTTTCAGGTCACTAATGACTGGTCATTCCATATAATTAATTAAAGATATTTCATAATGTTAAAGCATAAATAATGTATTGGCTATTTGGAGTGACATCTAAACTGTCGTATCTGAGTGCCTCGGCAAAGACAGTGATCATGTGTGAATAATGGAGAAAGAGTTGAATGATGGTGAAAGTGTTTCTTTTTTGGGTCACCCTGCCTCGGTGGGAGACGGACGACATGTTAAAAAAAATAAATAAAACTTCACAATGTCTAACATTACTGTAAAAGCCAAATCATGAGGAGTGTGTGAAGAAAGATGATAAGAAAGAGATGATTGCTGATGTTATGAATGAAAAGAAGTTGGATGTCCTGGCCCTAAGCGAAACAAAGCTGAAGGGGGTAGGCGAGTTTCAGTGTGGAGAAATAAATGGGCTTAAGTCAGGAGTATCTGAGAGAGTTAGAGCTAAGGAAGGGGTAGCAATAATGTTGAGGGATCAGTTATGGAAGGAGAAGAGGGAATATAAATGTGTAAATTCAAGGATTATGTGGATTAAAATAAGGGTCGGATGCGAAAAGTGGGCCATAATAAGCGTGTATGCACCTGGAGAAGAGAGGAGTGTAGAGGAGAGAGAGAGATTTTGGGAGATGTTAAGCGAATGTATAGGAACTTTTGAACCAAGTGAGAGAGTAATTGTGGTAGGGGACCTAAATGCTAAAGTAGGAGAAACATGTAGAGAGGGTGTGGTAGGTAAGTTTGGGGTGCCAGGTGTAAATGATAATGGGAGCCCTTTGATTGAACTTTGTATAGAAAGGGGTTTAGTTATAGGTAATACATATTTTAAGAAAAAGAGGATAAGTATACAAGATATGATGTAGGGCGTAATGACAGTAGTTTGTTGGACTATGTATTGGTAGATAAAAAACTGTTGAGTAGACTTCAGGATGTACATGTTTATAGAGGGGCCACAGATATATCAGATCACTTTTTAGTTGTAGCTACAGTGGGAGTAAAAGGTAGATGGGATACAAGGAAAATAGAAGCAGTAAGTAAGAGAGAGGTGAAGGTTTATAAACTAAAAGAGAAGGCAGTTAGGGTAAGATATAAACAACTATTGGAGGATAGATGGGCTAGTGAGAGTGTAGGCAATGGGATCGAAGATGTATGGGGTAGATATAAAAATGTAGTGTTAAGAGTGTTCAGCAGAAGTTTGTGGTTACAGGCGAGTGGGTGCGGGAGGGAAGAAGAGTGATTGGTGGAATGATGATGTAAAGAGAGTAGTAAGGGAGAAAAAGTTTGCATATGAGAGGTTTTTACAAAGTAGAAGTGATGCAAGGAGGGAAGAGTATATGAAGAAAAAAAAGAGAGGTTAAGAGAGTGGTCAAGCAGTGTAAAAAGAGAGCAAATGAGAGAATGGGTGAGATGTTATCAACAAAATTTTGTTGAAAATAAGAAAAAGTTTTGGAGTGAGATTAATAAGTTGAGGAAGCCTAGGGAACAAATGGATTTGACAGTTAAAAATAGGAGAGGAGAGTTATTAAATGGAGAGTTAGAGGTATCGGGAAGATGGAGGGAATATTTTGATGAGTTGTTAAATGTTGATGAAGACAGGGAAGCTGTGATTTCGTGTATAGGGCAAGGAGGAATAACATCTTGTAGGAGTGTGGAAGAGCCAGTTGTGAGTGTGGGGGAAGTTCGTGAGGCAGTGGGTAGAATGAAAGGGGGTAAGGCAGCTGGGATTGATGGGATAAAAATAGAAATGTTAAAAGCAGGTGGGGATATAGTTTTGGAGTGGTTAGTGCTATTATTTAATAAATGTATGGAAGAGGGTAAGGTACCTAGCGATTGGCAGAGAGTGTGTATTGTTCCTTTGTATAAAGGCAAAGGGGACAAAAGAGAGTGCAAAAATTATAGGGGAAGAAGTCTGTTGAGTGTACCTGGTAAAGTGTATGGTAGAGTTATTATTGAAAGAATTAAGAGTAAGACAGAAAGCAGGATAGCAGATGAACAAGGGGGCTTTAGTGTTTACAGTGAAACATATAGGTGAACAGTATTTGGATAAGGGTAAAGAGGTTTTTGTGGCATTTATGGATTTGGAAAAGGCGTATGATAGGGGGGCAATGTGGCAGATGTTGCAGGTGTATGGAATAGGAGGTAGGTTACTGAAAGCAGTGAAGAGTTTTTATGAGGATAGTGAGGCTCAAGTTAGAGTGTGTAGGAGGGAAGGGGACTATTTCCCAGTAAAAGTGGGCCTTAGACAAGGATGTGTGATGTCAACGTGGTTGTTCAATATATTTATAGATGGGGTTGTAAGAGAAGTGAATGCGAGGGTCTTGGCAAGAGGTGTGGGGTTAAAAGATAAAGAATTAAATACAAAGTGGGAGTTGTCACAGTTACTTTTTGCTGATGACACTGTGCTTCTGGGAGATTCTGAAGAGAAGTTGCAGAGGTTGGTGGATGATTTTGGTAGGGTGTGTAAAAGAAGAAAATTGAAAGTGAATATAGGAAAGAGTAAGGTGATGAGGATAACAAAAAGATTAGGTGATGAAAGATTGGATATCAGATTGGAGGGAGAGAGTATGGAGGAGGTGAATGTATTCAGATATTTGGGAGTGGACATGTCAGCAGATGGGTCTATGAAGGATGAGGTGAATCATAGAATTGATGAGGGAAAAAGGGTAAGTGGAGCACTTCGGAGTCTGTGGAGACAAAGAACTTTGTCCATGGAAGTTAAGAGGGGAATGTATGAGAGTATAGTTATACCAACACTCTTATATGGGTGTGAAGCATGGGTGATGAATGTTGCAACGAGGAGAAGGCTGGAGGCAGTGGAGATGTCATATCTGAGGTCAATGTGTGGTGTGAATATAATGCAGAGAATTCGGAGTTTGGAAATTAGGAGGAGGTGCGGGATTACCAAAACTATTATCCAGAGAGCTGAGGAGGGGTTGTTGAGGTGGTTCGGACATGTAGAGAGAATGGAACGAGACAGAATAACTCAGTGTATAAATCTGTAGTGGAGGGAAGGCGGGGTAGGGGTCGGCCTAGGAAAGGTTGGAGGGAGGGGTAAAGGAAGTTTTGTGTGCGAGGGCTTGGACTTCCAGCAAGCATGTGTGAGCGTATTTGATAGGAGTGAATGGAGACAAATGGTTTTTAATACTTGACGTGCCGTTAGAGTGTGAGCAAAGTAACATTTATGAAGGGATTCAGGGAAACCGGCAGGCCGGACTTGAGTCCTGGAGATGGGAAGTACAGTATCTGCACTCTGAAGGAGGGGTGTTAATGTTGCAGTCTTATAACTGTAGTGTAAAGCACCCCTCTGGCAAGACAGTGATGGAGTGAATGATGATGAAAGTTTTTCTTTTTCGGGCCACCCTGCCTTGGTGGGAATCGGCCGATGTGTTAATAAAATAAAAAAATAGAGTGTGTGAAGAAGGTAAACTTGATGATCCTAGATAAGAGGACAAGGGGTAATATGATTACAACATACAAAATCTTAAGGAGAATTGATAGGGCAAATTAGGACAGACTATTTGAATTAAGAGGACCAAGATCAAGGGGTACACAGCTGAAAGCTGAAGACACAGATGAACAATGGGATGTAAGGAAGTACAGTGGTCCCTCGGTTTTCATGCATCTCCAAACTCGAACATTTATGTAAGTGTATTTTCTTAAGTGCTGTTGCAAGTGTATTTTTGGGGGTCTGAAATAGACTAACCTACGTGACATTATTTCTTAAGGAAGTAAATTCGTTCGGTAATGGCACTTGAGCAGCATTCTGGAACGAATTTTCGGCGAAAACCGAGGACCACTGTATTTCTTTAGTCTCAGGGTGGCTGAAAAGTGGAATGACTTGGATGAGGCAGTGGTAGAGCAACCTCAATACACAGCCAGAGAGGGAAAGAATCAGTTATGCCAATTAAAGTAAGCTAGGAGAAGAGGCCAGAAGCAAAGTCTCTACCACCGAAAACTCAACTCAGTGAGCGCACACATGCATGCATGATGCACATGCGCACAAAATTATTAAAATTCACAGGAAAATATAATTACTTGAAAGCTTTTAAAAATCCTGACACCTAAATATTTTATCTTTTAATACATTATTAATTCTCTAGCAACATCCATATGACTAAATGAATCATAGTTTTAAATACAGTATGATACTAAGTTAAAATTTATTACATGTGAAATGAAGCATATCACTGTACATTTGATGTACTGTAGTAGCATTCCTTACCTGCCAGAGACCAATGACGTAATTACCAGAGGCGGCTCCACATCAGCAGGATTGAGGCCACGTTCCCAAGCTTCACAAAGACAAGTGAGAGACTCATTGATTATGGACATCACTTCTTCTTGTTTACTCGGCACAGAGTGGAAGACCACTGTTGACAACTTTCGTTGATCTGCTTTGCTTAAACGATGAGGAGTGCTGAAAAGATATCCATGCATCACATATGGAGGATTATATAAACCCATAGTGGTTATACAGTGCCTGGGGGTATGGAAAGCATTCAGCTTTGATCCAAGGAAGGGGAGAAGAGGTCCAATTCCTTAGATAAAAAGCCCCTCACTAATATCAAGGAACCTTCTTTGAAGGAATACACATGGAGGAAAAAATTACCATGTGTCTACTCGTCTTACAATTTAAAAAAAAAAATCATGTAAAGTATTTATCATTTGATTTCTAAAAAAATATTTTTATTTTTCATTAATTTAATATATATACTACTGGGTCAATGCTGAGCCTAAACCTCAATATCTATGTCGACTTTCAAACTGCAGGCACTATATTTCCAGTCCTCTAAAATACAAGTTCATAGACAGTTTCCCTGAATCCTTTCAGATAATACCTTGCTTACATTCTACCATATTAAACTTCAGGAATTCCAATCACTCTGATCTAACAGAATGAGTCTAATATGCTCACATATCTTGCTGGATGTTTAAACTCCTACCTCTGAGCACCTTTTTTTTTTTTGACCCAGTGAAGACTCAGTGAAGTCTTTTCCAAGCATTTCTATGCCAGACGAGCAATTCTATACCCTGCACGACTGTTATTATTATTATATTAGATTATTTTACCATACTTAACCATCACTTATTTAATAGCCGTCTTGACAGAGGTTCACAAACATCACAATTCAATTGACCCTTTGTACTTTAACATCCCTACTATTTCCTCAGGGGTGCAGGCACTATACTTCCCACCTCTTGGACACAAGTCTCCAGCTAACCAGTTTTCCTTGAATCCCATCATAAATGTTACCTTCTCACATTTCAACAACAAGCAAAATCCCTAAAACCACTCATCTCCACTCACCATGATTTAACATACTCACACATGCCTGATGAATGCTCAAGCAACCACCACTTAAAACTGTGACTTGATAATGGTCTCAGATAGACTGAAACATTGTCTTAAGTTTCCTCTCATAAGTGTGGATTATTTATAAAGTTGAAATCTTCACACCCTCCCTCAAACATTTCCAGATTTATACACTCCCTTGGTCATCCTATTCTGCTCCAAACTATCAAAATGGTCAAACCCTCAACAACCCCTGTGCTGCCCTTTGAATAATGCATATCATAATCCCACATAGTCACCTAATTACAATGGCTCCAAATTCTTTCCAAAATATTCATACCACAAATTGTTCTTAAAAATGCCATCTTCACTGCATTTAGGTTGCACCTCACTGTAAGGTGTAAAGCCTGGGTCCCACACTCCTATACAAGGTTTGATATCATGAAGGAGCTACAAGTGTATAAACTTGTTTAAGCAACATTTACTGCTGTTTTACACATTAAAAGCTGGGTGTCATGGGTAGTCTTAAAGTATTAAACTATTTTTGCATCTTCAAAGAGTAAGACTTATCAGCCATGCAAACAGATAATTATGTAAAAAATTATGTAAAAAATAAAAGTAATGCAAGTTGACTGAGTAGTATATAAAATATAGAAAGCCAAAGTACAGAAGCAGAAAAATACACATTAAGGGTACAGTCGTGCAGTATGCAATATAAAGAAAGAAAACATATATGAAATTCAATAGTGAGAGAGAATAGAGTAAAACACAGAACAAAGAAGGTAATAAGACAATACCCAGTGGTATGTGTAGGGCTAAGAGGCTGTAAGCTGGAAGCAACACGGTCACTTGATGAGCTACTATAAGCAGGAGGTCTGGCTGGAGAGGAAGAAACTGACGAAGATGATGACGATGATGATGACGATGACGACGATGGTGGGGTGTATGGCGGGGGAGGCTTATTAGGTACTTCACGGATCACCAAGCCTGGATACTGCTCCTGAAGCTGCTGTAGTTCCTCCAACCTTGCAATCTGAGAAATTGATGCTTGCATCAGTTTTTGTGCATTACCCACTGTACAATATAATACGTATATATCTGTACACTGCTCAATGTTGGCCCATAAAGAATCTTATTTAGTAACTTTTGTTAAAACTCCTAAAATAACAAACTAAATTAAAATTATCCATAAGAGTAACTGTTAAGTGAACTATTATTTTTTGCTTCTCTGTCCACATCCTTTAAAATCTTGTTTCCACTGACAGTTATATCACAGGAGCCTTTTAATCTTTAAGATAACTGTAAAGTCATCTGAGTTTCTATGAGCTACCAAGAATAGCAGATTTTTTTTTTTTTTTTTTTTTTTCAACAAGTCGGCCGTCTCCCACCGAGGCAGGGTGACCCAAAAGAAAGAAAATCCCCAAAAGAAAAACTTTCATCATCATTCAACACTTTCACCACACTCATACATAATCACTGTCTTTGCAGAGAAGCTCAGATACTACAGCTGAGAAAAGTCCCTCCCAGCTGTCACTATCTCAGACCCCTCCTTTAAAGTGCAGGCACTTTAAATAGCAGATATACTACACAAGATCATCTGTTACATATAACGTAACTATCTAACCTCAGCAGCAATTCTCTCTTCCTCAGCTTTCAGTTGCTGCTGCTTCTTCCTGTTGTCTGCACACGTCCAAAAGTTATCATCAAACCAATCTCCCTCAATCCCCTTTACAGAAAACTCCATATCATTGGCTTCCAGTTGTTCCAGTTTAGTGTCCAAGTCCAGGTCAGTCGAAGCCAGGTTCAGCAACTTGTTTGTTAGTGTTTTCTGTGACAAAACAATTGTATCATATTTTAATGACAAGAAGAAACACGACCCAAGAAAATTAACAGACAAAAAACTTCATCCCCTCCCCTCATCCTACAGTTACTATAAAAATTTAAGAATTCTCTTTTTAAATTATAGAGGTTATTTCTTAATATTATTATAATCTTTTAAAAATTATCTTTCAAATAATGAAGTTTATTGTTCTTCTGAGTTAAAAGAAATTACAGTTGATTTTGTTAAATTCATAAATGCAATTTAACTATAATTTTGACCATTTCATGACCATTAAAAAAAAAAATATCTGATTCAGTTGTGCTAATATGTCAATAATTATGGATCATAAGCTGGAAAAATAAAGAAAATATTCTCACCGGGTCAATTGCAAAATTTTCTCCCTCCATTTCCTTTGATGCATTAGAGGAAGAAGCATTATATTATAACTAATACTGCAACTGCTTGAGAATACCTCTACAAGCATAGCACTTACTGGCATGGCATTACATAAATAAATACAGTACAGTTCTATAGTATACTTTAAATGCAAAACTGCTTAAAACTTAATTACCATATTATTAGTCTACAATGCCTATAATGCACAATTACTTTTAATGCAATAATGCCAATCTCTTTTTCTTTTTAATAGCAATTGGGGTCCGATGACAACAGCAGAACATGCACTGACCTTAGGTCAGACAACACAGCCATGAACAATGCTGTAAGTCCCTTTCCTACTCTAACCAGTGGATTACTTAGCCCAATCTAGTTAGTCATCTGATCTGCTTGCCTTATACCTGTGCTGGTCACACGAGCATTAATGGTGCAGAATTACAGAAATATAGATAATTTTGAATGCAATGCCTCAAAATGATGCCTGTGGTGCATCATATGTGAGTGTTAAGAGCTTTTTTCACACCAAGTTAATGCCCAGACTCATAATACCATAAGCCAGACCTGTAGTTTCATGAATAATGCTCTCTTATACTTTTAATATACCTCGGTGGGTCCCACTATCCCATTTTCCTCGTCAAAACTTGCACAAAGAGTTCTCTGCAGAAAGCAAATAGGAACTGAGAACCTGTCAAGGACTATGTAACCCTAGTTGACAGGATCCTGGGTATCAATAACTAGTTCAGACACAGAGTAAACAACTGGTTAGAAACAGAGCATGTAGCACTGCTAATGGCTTCATTGTGTGAACAAGGGGCAATAGGTATATAATGAAGTCATGGGACTGTGGGAAAAAAAAAAAAAAAAAAAAAAAAATACTTGTTCAGTGACAATTGGATACTGTACTTTCTGGAGCAGTGTATTTGACACTACATAATGAAGGCAGACCACAGAGTACATTCAGACACAAGCTATATTAAATTACATTATTACAGAAAATCTAGAAGCATAACAAAGAAATACACTAACAAGTTCACATAAATGTATGCATATTCAGTGTGTGTTTTGTACATGTATGCATTTTGTGAGTGCATGCATTTGCCTATTTGTGGCTTCCGGGGTCAAGTCCTACCTCTCCTGGCCCTGCCTCTCAACTTGCCACTAGCCACATTCACTCACTCCTAGCCACGTGGGCTAGGAGGAAGTGAATGGGCTACTCTTAAAACTATGTATGGAGCCTGCCTCCACCAATTCTTCATCAAGATCATTACACTTCCTGACCACTGAGACTGTGGCCCGTCTGTCTTTTTTAGCTTCCAGCAAAGTCTCCGAGTGCCTGTTTCTTGCTTCTCAAACCTGTCCCTGTCCATAATTCCTGAGTATTTTGTATGGAGTTGTCTCTCATGATTCTTGTGTTCTCCAATGTCATTCAGTTCAATACTGTTATCCTCTTCTTAGCTCTAGAGTAAGCTTTGTGGCATACTTCTGCACTTGCTGAAGTTTTTTGACATGCTTTTTGCAAGTATGAGTTCCATACTGGTGCTGCCTACTCCAAGATGGGCCTGATATATGTTGCAGATTACTCTCCCCTGCCCCTCCATTTCTTTTTTTAATAATTTGTGACTATCACAGTAACTTAATTTTGTGTGCATGTATAAAGTGCATTAATGGAATACAACACAAAACAACAAGCAGGTAAACAAAATACTGTACCTCATATAAACTATGAGAGTTAAAATTTTCAGCTATCAAAAGTTGTAGGCAGTAGAAGAACAACACTCACCATGTCAAGACTATAGTCGTCAGCCTTGGTGATGTCATGGCTCGGGGACACAGCTTGGTCTTCGCCGTCTTCCTTTGTCACTAGTGAAGAAACAGCAGCACCAAAAGCATCCATTCCAGGAGCAGCAAAAGAAACAGTAACACCAAGAGAAACAACAGCACCAGGAGCATCTGGAACGATGGTATCAACTGTTCCTGCAGCACTACGAGTGATGGTATCAACTGTTCCTGCAGCACTACGAGTGATGGCAGCATCTGTTTCAGCAGCACCAAGAGTGAAAACAGCATCTACTCCTGTAGTATCAAGAGAAAAGGTAACATCTTTTTCTGCAACACCAGAAGCAATGGTAGCATCTTTTTCTGCAACACCAGAAGCAATGGTAGCATCTTTTTCTGAAACATCAGCAGCAATAGTAGCATCTTTGTCTGCAGCACCAGGAACAACAGTATCATCCAGTGCAGCAGCAGAAGTAGAGGGTAAGACTGTCTCCTGATGTTCCTTCTCTGTCTCTTCAGACCTTCTCAAAGGTGATACTGAAAAAACACAAAACTTTTAATGCCCAAGTTCAATTCTTGCTAGCCCTCCCTAACCATAACCAGCCATTATATATTTGCTATCAGCATTCAACCAACCATTCTTTCTGTTGCAAGTTTATTATATTTACCCGAAATGCTCCGCATAATAAGCGGCTTTCTATATACAGTGGACCCCCGCCTAATGAGCACCCCGAAAATCGTACAATTATGTAAGTACAGTGGACCCTCGGTTAACGAATACCCCGGAAATCGTGCAATTATGTAAGTATAATTTTGTAAGTTCTTGTGGAAGTGTATTTTTGGGGGTCTGAAATAGACTAACCTACGTGAAATTTTTCCTTAAGGGAGTAAATTCGTTCGGTAATGGCACTTGAGCAGACTTCAGGAGTGAAGTTTTTACGAAACTCGGGGGTCCACTGTATAATATTGTAAGTGCTTGTGGAAGTGTATTTTTGGGGGTCTGAAATAGACTAACCTACGTGACATTATTTCTTAAGGAAGTAAATTCGTTTGTTAATGGCACTTGAGCAGGCTTCTGGAATGAATTTTGCTCGTTAGGCGGGGGTCCACTGTAGTAGTACATGTATGTCATTGATGTCAGCTAGGCCTGTATACCTTGTACATGTAGGTACTTGTAGTAAATAAAGATATTATTTTTTTTTTTTATTAACACATCGGCCGATTCCCACCAAGGCAGGGTCGCACGAAAAAGAAAAACTTTCGTCATCATTCACTCCATCACTGTCTTGCCAGAGGGGTGCTTTACACTACAGTTATAAAACTGCAACATTAACACCCCTCCTTCAGAGTGCAGACACTGTACTTCCCATCTCCAGGACTCAAGTCCGGCCTGCCGGTTTCCCTGAATCCCTTCATAAATGTTACTTTGCTCACACTCCAACAGCACGTCAAGTATTAAAAACCATTTGTCTCCATTCACTCCTATCAAATACGCACACGCATGCTTGCTGGAAATCCAAGCCCCTCGCACACAAAACCTCTTTTACCCCTCCACGACAGATTTATACACTCTCGAGGTCATTCTGTTTCGTTCCATTCTCTCTACATGTCCGAACCACCTCAACAACCCCTCCTCAGCACCTCCTCCTAATTTCCAAACTCCGAATTCTCTGCATTATATTCACACCACACATTGACCTCAGACATGACATCTCCACTGCCTCCAGCCTTCTCCTCGTTGCGACATTCATCACCCATGCTTCACACCCATATAAGAGTGTTTGTATAACTATACTCTCATACATTCCCCTCTTAACTTCCATGGACAAAGTTCTTTGTCTCCACAGACTCCGAAGGGCACCACTCACCCTTTTCCCCTCATCAATTCTATGATTCACCTCATCCTTCATAGACCCATCTGCTGACATGTCCACTCCCAAATATCAGAATACATTCACCTCCTCCATACTCTCTCCCTCCAATCTGATATCAAATCTTTCGTCACCTAATCTTTTTGTTATCCTCACCACCTTACTCTTTCCTATATTCACTTTCAATTTTCTTCTTTTACATACCTTACCAAATTCATCCACAACCTCTGCAACTTCTCTTCAGAATCTCCCAAAAGCACAGTCATCAGCAAAAAGCAACTGTGACAACTCCCACTTTGTATTTGATTCTTTGTCTTTTAACCCCACACCTCTTGCCAAGACCCTCGCATTCACTTCTCTTACAACCCCATCTATAAATATATTGAACAACCACGGTGACATCACACATCCCTGTCTAAGGCCTACTTTTACCAAGAAATAATCTCCCTCTCTCCTACACACTCTAATCTGAGCCTCACTATCCTCATAAAAGCTCTTCACTGCTTTCAGTAACCTACCTCCTATTCCATACACCTGCAACATCTGCCACATTGCCCCCCTATCCACCCTATCATATGCCTTTTCCAAATCCATAAATGCCACAAAAACCTCTTTACCCTTATCCAAATACTGTTCACCTATATGTTTTACTGCAAACACTTGGTCTACACACCCCCTACCTTTCCTAAAGCCACCTTGTTCATCTGCTATTCTGCTCTCCGTCTTACTCTTAATTCTTTCAATAATAACTCTACCATACACTTTACCTGGTATACTCAACAGACTTCTTCCCCTATAATTTTTGCACTCTCTTTTGTCCCCTTTGCCTTTATACAAAGGAACAATACACGCTCTCTGCCAGTCCCTAGGTACCTTACCCTCTTCCATACATGTATTAAATAATAGCACCAACCACTCCAAAACTATATCTCTGCCTGCTTTTAACATTTCTACCTTTATCCCATCAATCCCATCTGCCTTACCCCCTTTCATTCTACCCACTGCCTCACGAACTTCCCCCACACTCACAACTGGCTCTTCCGCACTCCTACAAGATGTTATTCCTCCTTGCCCTATACACGAAATCACAGCTTCCCTGTCTTCATCAACATTTAACAACTCGTCAAAATATTCCCTCCATCTTCCCGATACCTCTAACTCTCCATTTAATAACTCTCCTCTCCTATTTTTAACTGTCAAATCCATTTGTTCCCTAGGCTTCCTCAACTTATTAATCTCACTCCAAAACTTTTTCTTATTTTCAACAAAATTTTGTTGATAACATCTCACCCATTCTCTCATTTGCTCTCTTTTTACACTGCTTGACCACTCTCTTAACCTCTCTTTTTTTTCTTCATATACTCTTCCCTCCTTGCATCACTTCTACTTTGTAAAAACCTCTCATATGCTAACTTTTTCTCCCTTACTACTCTCTTTACATCATCATTCCACCAATCACTCTTCTTCCCTACCGCACCCACTTTCCTGTAACAACAAACTTCTGCTGAACACTCTAACACTACATTCTTTAACCTACTCCATACATCTTCGACAACATTGCCTACACTCTCACTAGCCCATCTATCCTCCAATAGTTGTTTATATCTTACCCTAACTGCCTCCTCTTTTAGTTTATAAACCTTCACCTCTCTCTTACTTACTGCTTCTATTTTCCTTGTATCCCATCTACCTTTTACTCCCACTTTAGCTACAACTAAAAAGTGATCTGATATATCTGTGGCCCTTCTATAAACATGTACATCCTGAAGTCTACTCAACAGTCTTTTATCTACCAATACATAGTCCAACAAACTACTGTCATTACGCCCTACATATCTTGTATACTTATTTATCCTCTTTTTCTTAAAATATGTATTACCTATAACTAAACCCCTTTCTATACAAAGTTCAATCAAAGGGCTCCCATTTTCATTTACACATGGCACCCTAAACTTACCTACCACACCCTCTCTACATGTTTCTCCTACTTTAGCATTTAGGTCCCCTACTACAATTACTCTCTCACTTGGTTCAAAGGTTCCTATACATTCGCTTAACATCTCCCAAAATATCTATCTCTCCTCTACACTCCCTCTCTTCTCCAGGTGCATACACGCTTATTATAACCCACTTTTCGCATCCGACCCTTATTTTAATCCACATAATCCTTGAATTTACACATTTATACTCCCTCTTCTCCTTCCATAACTGGTCCTTCAACATTATTGCTACCCCTTCCTTAGCTCTAACTCTCTCAGATACTCCTGACTTAATCCCATTTATTTCTCCCCACTGAAACTCGCCTATTCCTTTCAGCTTTGTTTCGCTTAGGGCCAGGACATCCAACTTCTTTTCATTCATAACATCAGCAATCATCTCTTTCTTATCATCCGCACTACATCCACGCACATTATTATTATTATATATTTAAGAGACTATTCTTCACACTTTGTGCTTACTCTCTCTCTCTCTCTCTCTCTCTCTCCAAAATAGTTATTTGGTTATTCTCATTTCAATATTAAGAACATATCTGCCAATATTTAATCAATAGCTCTCTATCCTTCACATTCATAATAATTAAATTCAACCAGAACTTAAGTCATTTTTCATAATTTATACATATACTGTCTGCCCAAAAGGCCAAATCATTTAAGAAACAAATGCTTAATGCTTAAGAAAGATTAATTACAATACTGTAGTACATTCCCAAAACAAATTAGGAAAGTCTCTAAATGATAGAGTTGTTGCATCTCACCTGTAGGAGGAGGAGTTGGTGACCGATTGTCAGGACTCAGGTCATCAGTCAGCTGAGGGACCAGCTGGGGTAGGGAAGGTAGTTGTTTTGTCACATGTGTCAAGACCTGTGATTGGCTGTTGTCATCTTTGCTAGATATAGAAGCCTCAGAAAGCTCTTTTGAAATCTCCTTGCAGTCATCATCTTCCTTCAATAATTTGGAACTTTCCTCTGATATAAGCCTTTCTTCCAGCACTTGACTCTGCAATGGAATCTCAGCCAAATTGCCTTTTTCATCATTCAAGTGAATCTGAGATGAAGCTGACTGAAGAGTTGATGAAGGTATTAATGTTTCACTATCAGACTGGACTATTTTGTTACTGCTTTCTTTGTCCTTTATTATCTCGGTAAACAACTGAGCTGTGTCTTTCATCATAGATGCAAGCAAGTTATTGGAAATGTCATCTACCAGTCTCTGTTTATCTAACAAGTCAAGCTTTTTGTTCTTTTCCTTTTCTAAATGCTCAGTGAACTTGAGCTTTTGTTGAAGATATGGCACACTGTTGCCTGCAGCAGTTGAGCATTCAGACTTGGTACAAGTGTCCCTCTTTTCTGAAAGGGATAAGGACTTACTGGTATCATCTATAGCTTTACTCTTTTCTAAGGTATGATGGGAGGAGCTCTTTATTCCTAGTGACTTGTGACTCTCTTCTTCACTTAAAACTTCCTCAAAGATGGCATCATCAATTTCCTCCCCAATACTATCTTCTAAACTTGTATCTTTATTTTGCTCTGTTGATTCATCCACGTCAAGGGATTCAGCATCTGGTGCAGGAATGAAAATTTCTAATTTTCTTTCTCCTTTTGTATGAGTTTCGATTTTTTCATTTAATTTAACATCATTTTCATTAACCTGACTCTGTGGCAGTGATGGACACATTTCTGTTAAGGTTGTAGCATCTCCATCTTTCTGTGACAAGTCAACTTTTTTTGGGCTATGAACAATTGTCTCTGTGCTTGAAGCTTGTGATGGAGTGTGATCTGTATCAAGACTGGAATCTCGAGACAAAGATTTCTTTGGAGACAAGCACTCAATAGAATGCTCTGAGATGGTTTCATCTTCAAAGCTGTATTCCTCGGAGACAGATGATGCCTCGGGTGTTTTTGAAGGTTGAGCCTCACTCTTTGGTTCTTCTCTGTTCTTTACTTCTTCAATATGAATTGAAGCAATCTCTAATTCATTATTACATGCACTTGCATGCTGTAGTAGTTCTGACTCCAGCACTGATTCACTCACCTGTGATTTGGATGAGACTGATTTGTCTGTTTTAATCTCATGAGATTTGGATGAACCTGAGTGATCAGATTTAGAGCCTTCAGAGACCAGAGACAGGTCAGACACATCCGATTTTTCTGGACTTGTTACAATTGATTCTGAGAGTTTTGACTTTTTGGTTTCAGCAACTTGTGGCTTTTTGATCACAGGTCTTACTGAAGATGCTTGTTTAAGTTCTTTGGATTCCTTCTCGAGCTCTAATCTAGCTTGCTGAATATAAGCATCATAATTAGATATTTGTTGCCTGAGTGAATGTTCCTGGGATGCCAGACGTTCCCTTCGTAACCTTCGTTTCTCCTTTTTAAGTCGATCTGCTTCAGCCCTTCTTGCAGCTAACTGTTCTCGAAGAGCTATAAGTTTACCCTCTCCATCAGAAATATCTGAAGCAGTCTCTGTTTGTGATAAGGTAAAGGAGTCGTCTGATTCACTTGAATATCGTCTATGCTGCCTGTGGGGAGAACGTGGTGATAACGGTACTCTAAGAGGAAGGGGCAAGGCTCTGGTTGAACTAATCTTCTGACTGGATAATTTTGCCTCGGATGATTTTGCACTGTTAGATCTTGTATCGGCTCCAGATGCATGCTCACTGCCAGACCTAGATGAGCCACAACTTCTTGTTTTTGGATCTCCAACAAGTTCCTCAGAAACAAAAGAGTCAGATCTAGTGTGTGTTGGTATCTCCGAACCCATGGAAGCAGATTTCAAACTCGTCTGAGAATTTGACAATTTTTCATTCACATGCGATACAAGCGAATGTGATTTTTCGGTAGCTTTTGAGGCTTTTTCGCCTGTTAATGTTCTAATGCTACTGTATTTTTCTGACAAATTATTTTCACCTGAGAGAACACTTTTTATGGAGCTACTTATGCTAGTTATTCTATTTTCCCTGTCTGTGTGGATTTCCTGCATCACTGAACTTGTTTCATTACCATTACTAGATACCATTTTGGCCACTGAATTCTGATCAGTGTTCAAATGTTTTGCCCTGGAGATTTCTTCAGATGACTTTTTGGAGCCAGTAATTTCTGTAGGCACCGAGGTACTCGCTTTGTGGCTTCTGTAAGTAGAGTCCTCATGCTCTGATATAGATGAATTCATGTCACTGTGAGATACAGATTCATTCCTGCCTTCAGGTACTGAACTCTGGCTTTCAAGAATTGAGGCATCAATGCTCTCATCTGGGACGTTTTTTTCTCCAAATGCTCTGCTATTTTGTACTAGAGCTGACAAGGGTGAAATTGCAGTGGGACTTTTATCCTTTTTGTCTCGTGATCTCTTGGTTATATAGTCTGCCTTTCTCTTAGATTTGCCCAAATCTTTTTCATGACTTTCATAAGGAGACTTGTTTTTTAGTCTCAAAATTTCCCTTTCCTCATGCAACAATTGTTGCTGCAAGGCCTCAGCTTCAGCAGCACGTCGCTTTTCCTGCATTCTGATAGAAACACTTCTCTTTCTCTCTTCAGAATGGGATCTTCGTTTCTCCCAGCCACCACCATCTGAAGGACTGCTTGATCCAGTATCTCTCCCCTTTAATAAGAGATGTAGTGATATTTCCTCTTTGTCATTACTTGATGACGATGCCCCTACTTCCATCATTCTTGGGGTAAGCCGTGGAGAGCTTGAACCAGGAGAATGACCTCTGGAAGCTGTTAGGTGGCCTCTGCCACAAGCCGATACCAAATTAGTGGTCGTTGCAAGCAAGTGATGGTGTTGTAGGAGCATTAGCCGTCTTTGCTGTGCTGCAATATTTTGTGTTTCGATCAATCGTTTTAGATGTGTCCTCTGTTCACGCAACTGCAGAAGAACAGCACGCTGACGTTTGCGCATGCCTATTCCACCCTCTGACTGCAATGCTGCCAATTTCCATTTTGCCTCTTCAATAAGCGATTGTTCCTGTTTGTTTTTACAAAATAAAAATACAAAATGAAATTTATATACGAAAACATAACTGACTACATTTAAAATTAAGTTTAAATGTAATAAAGAATAATTTAAAGGTATGAACATGAACTAAATGTTGAATAAATTACTTTTTTAATATCTGCATCTACTTGTCACTTGATATTTCCATATAGCGTCCAGTACGCAGCGTCTCTACATAACCAATGGTAATATATACAGTGGTACCCCGACTTACAATGGTCCCCAAACTCACCCTTTTATGTAAGTTTATTTTTTTAAATGCTTTTGTAAGTGTAATTTTGGGGGTCTAAAAGGACTAGTCTATTTTACATCATTCCTTATGGGGATAAATTCGTTTGGTAATGGCACTTGAACAGCATTCTGGAATGAAAAAATATCGTAAGTCGGGGTACCACTGTACATATACAGTGGTACCTCGGGTTACAAGCTTAATTCGTTCCAGAAGGCTGTTCGAGTGCAGATACCGAACGAATTTGTTCCCATAAGGAATAATATAAATTAGATTAATCCGTTTCAGACCCCCAAAAATACACTTACAAAAATACACTTACATAATTGTTCGAGTTGGGAGCTGCTCGTATGCCGAGGTACTACTGTACAAGATTTTTTATTTAAAATATTCAATCTGTAATCCTTACCATTTATTATGAGGTTCACCATTTTCTAATGTACTTAGAACCATGCTATTACATATATCTTCTATCACTCAGTTATTTATCACTGCACAGTACATGTTCACCTCATCTCAATATACATTTTAACACCTCACACATCTTAATCACACTTTTTCCCCTTAAAACTATTTCAATTAACCCTTTGACTGTTTCGGACGTATTTATACGCCTAAATTCTAGCGGCCTCAAATCAAGCATGAGAAAGCTGGTAGGCCCACATGTGAGAGAATGGGTCTGTGTGGTCAGTGTGCACAGTATAAAAAAAATCCTGCAGCAAGCAGTACATAATGAGAAAAAAAAACTCCGACCGTGTTTTTGGATTAAAACGCCAACTTTGAGGTGTATTTTCGTATAGTATTTATGGTTGTATTCTCTTTTTCATGGTCTCATGTGATAGAATGGAAAACATATTACAGGAATAGAGATGATTTTGATTAGTTTCATGATGTAAACGATCTTGAAATTGAGCTCAAAGTAGCGGAAATGTTCGATTTTTGCCAATGTTCAAAAGTAAACAAATCACATCATGCATCCAATACACATCAACTGGTGAGTCTAATATTCTTTCACAAGTGCACAGATATTATTTATACAATTTTTACAATAATGCAATAGTCTGCATAACAATAAATCTTCTATTTTTTTGTGTGAATAAAAAATCAAAATAGAAAGCAAGAGTAATGTAAGAGGGGCCTAAAGACGTGACTAATGAACAGATAACATCTTATTTTAGTGCTAGGGATGTCTGCATTGTTTATTCTGGACCCTATTTTGAAATTGACATCTTTTTTATTTTGCATGAAATTGGCGAAATTGCCATTTTCTGACCACTATATTGGGTAGTTGAAATTGGTAAATTAGTGGTTTCTTGTACTCAATCGATAGAACAAATGGAGTTCTAAAGAAATAGCTATGAGTTTGGTTGACTGTGACAATGGAAATGGCTGAAAATAGGGCTCAAAGTCAGCGAAATCGCCGATGCGTATATATGGCTGACATCGCTAACTTTGCGAGAGCGTAATTTCGTAAGTTTTCCATCAAATTTCGTACTTTTGGTGTCATTACCATCGGGAAAAGATTCTCTATCATTTCATAATACAGTAGTAGTATTTCTTTCTACTGACTGTACATTTTTCAGTGAGGACTTTACATAAGCAGTTGTTTAATAAAACATCTTACACATCTGTGAGTCTATTTTTCTCTATCACAAGTCAAATGTCTGAATTAACATTAGTAACAAATTTTTAACACATCAGCCATTTCCCATCAAGGTATTGTACCCCAAAGATACACACATTCATCATCACTCATTATCTAGCTCTCTTTCCAGAAGTGCACAGACCTCCCAATTCAAATGTTCCTCCATTCCACAACATCCTTACCTACTGTGCTTTTCAGTTCCAGAACCCAAGCATAGCTAACTAATCTCCATGAATCTCTTCATAAGTGTTACTTTACTAACACTTAAACAGCACATCACTTCCCAAAAACCCCCTTACCCCCTTGTTTCAATCTAATACACATACATACACATGCACACATACCTACTGGATGCTTAAAACTTTCTTCACACCCTTAAATCCTAACAATCATAAACTGTTAAATTATACAAAATAGCTTATCAAATACACAGTGACAGACAAAGGATAATTTTTCATTACAGTATTTCACATATATTTCTAAATACAAATTAAGTCACTACATACAAGTTAATAAATCACGAGATATTGCCACAAAATGCTAGACAGGCTCATATATAGACCCACATATAGAGCAATTGGTATAGTTTCACTGACAGATTATTAGCTGCAAACCTGGGATGCTTAAGCTAAACTTTTTTTTAATTTATCAAATAGCTACCGACTATTAACTAAAATTACACCTATGCATGAATTCAACAAATTTTCAAACTACGGTAAATTAAGATACAAGTAAACCATCAATTTAACAGGCTAAAAGGAGAGGAGAGGATGGCCAGTAATGGTGATTGTGGTGGATAGAGATGAACTTGCTTTGCTGTGCTGGAAACAATAACAGACAATTCTGTAACCAACAGATTTTGTCCATCATTTCCAAATCAACTGTCCCAGCAGATTTGGTCCTGTATATTTGAGGTCCTCTAAATCAAGGTCACTTACATGAAGTTTTACTTATTTTGCTCTAAAGTAATTTTCAACCAATCCACTTTACAGTTGAGCACCTTATAAACATCAAGTGAAGCTAAACTCTCACCTGTAACTTCAACAGAGCCTTCTGATGTTGGTGGCGTACTTCTTCTTCTCTCTGTAAAGACTCTACTAGATTCAGAGTTATTCCCAGTGCACCTCCACTTCCACCATCCACAGCTGCCCCAGCTGCTCCACTTCCAACCTGAGTCCTGTAACTCAGCTGATTCAAAATATTACTCGACGACAGAAAAGAAAGGTCTCCTTTGAAGTCTCGCTGATTCCTTCCTCGTACCTGGGAAGCAGCAGACGCACTTGAACTGTCACTTGCTGACTCCACTTCGAATGACTCAGAGTATGTGTCCGACATTTCTTTTTCTTCTTTGCTTTTGGGTGACTTATGTGGTTTGGAAGATGTCTTTGCACTAGACGATGACAAGTGTGTGCTTTTCTTCCCTGAACTTACAGTTTCTTTAGCATAAGATTTATTAAAGTCCTCTGGAACAGAGCTTCTCTGAGTTGAAGAAACTTGGCTTATGCCAGTTAATGTAACATGTGAAGAATGTGATGGGGCAGACTCTCTGATTTCAGATAAAGGTATTTCTTCACTATGTATAGTATCATTTGAAACATCAGCATAAGCTGAAATTACTCCATCTTCACTCACTGATCCTGATGCATTACTGGAAGCTACAATATCTTCTTTCACTGAAACATATTCAGAAACATTCTTACTAAGACCAGACCTGAACTTGTTACTATTCTTACCATGTGATCTCTCTCTACTTCTTGATGATCTTGTGCTGCTCACTTCTGATATGGATGCAGCTGATACACTCCTACCTTCCCCTGTATAAGAACTCTTGATATTTGATTCTGTTTTACATGAAGACGTCTTTGTCAAAGAAAGAACTTCCTTGACTGAAGCATGAGAGCTCATTTTGCTCTTATTCTTTTTTGTGGAATTAATACTCTCTTCTGATGCAACATTTTCAGATACTGAGCTATGACCCGATTCAGTTTCTGAGGTGTAATGATCTTCAACAGAACTTTTAGCAGTGGAATGAACTGAAGATGGCAGTTCTTCTGAAACCGAGTTTTTAGAAGTATCTTCATTCACTACTATATTTTTCTCAGAACTAGATGAGCATTTACTATTACTAGATGATTCAGCCCTACTAGATAATACAGGTACATGGCTTTGCAAGTCTCCTGACTGAGACTTGGTGCTTGAGGATCCTGTAAAGGATGTAGTATATTGGTGAGAACCTGAAAGAGAAACTGCTAAGTGCTCGTCATTGAGAACCACTGAACTCTGAGTTCCTAAGCCAGCACTACCAGATACTCGCACTGGTTTAAGTCTTTCCCACTGAGATATTGTTGCACCAACTGCAGCAACTGCTGCTGCTGCAATGACATCTGGTTGACTGCCACCAGTAGCATTAGAAAGGACTTGCTCTGCCCTGGCACGCACCTCTCTCTCTAGTTGTGCAAAACGATCTCTTGCTTCTTTTTCCATTCTTTCAACACTCCATAATGCTTCTTGTTGCTTTTTTAATTCTTCTTTCATTTTCTCTTGCTCTTCTTTCCATCTTTTCTCATCTTCTCTCTTATCTTTCTCCTCTTCCTTCCTTTTAATGTCTTCCTTTTTCTTACTTTCTTCTTCAACTTTTTCGAGTCCTTAATTCATCTTTTTGTTGCTGGAGAGTTAAACATCGAGACAAAGCCAGAGCTTCTTGTCTGGTTTTAGTAAGAATATTCAGGTGTTCCACATTATGTAACTGACTCAAAGCCTCTCCTAGTGTGTCTTGGTACATAAGTTCTGCATTCACTCGAAGTCTAAGACTGGCTGGTCCAAAATGAAGTCCTCGCCCAAGTAACTTATGGGGGGCTGAAACCTCCTCAATATCAACAGAATCATTTACATTCGAAGACTCCAAATTGCTTGATGACTCAACTATAAGCCCTTCTTCAAAGGATGCTGAATGTGAGCTATTAATTGTATCAACTGTGTGATTTCCAGAAGGTTGGATGGAATTCTCTTCATCCATTTCATCCAATGGTCCCTCTTCCAGTGTATCCTCGTGTACTGTATCTTCACCTGACAAAGAATTAGCTGAAGCACGCCTTTCCACTGTTTTGCTATTTGTGCTTAATGTAATAACAGAGCTAATTTCCCTCTGGCCTACATTCAAGTCCGCCTCCATATTATCCGATGTTTGCAATACCAATAATTTTTCCCCAGTGAATTTCTTCCTCAAGTCAACAAACTCAAGTCTTTCCTCACTTTTCAAATCCTGCTTATGAGTATTTTCCTTTTCTGCTTTACTCCTGTTATTCTTTTTACTAAAGAAGTTGGTCTGGGTTTCTTTTTCATGAAAACTAACATTTGGTGACTGCTCTAACTCTGATATTGGTCCCTCAGTTAAAGTGATATCATGATCTGCTATCCCAAGAGCGAAATAGTTCGCCTTATTATTATCACTCTTTACAGCACTTGCTTTTCCTACAGTGCCATCATAAGCACTTTTATCCTTCTTAACTGAAGAAATCCAATTTTGGACTTCCAGTTCTTTCACTCTAGTTTCAATGAAATTTTCAAGATCCCCTGTCTCACTCAAAATGAAATAGGGTTTAACCCACTCAGGCAAATCTGGCTTCTGAAAATCATACTGAAAATCATATCTTGGCTTAAAAGTCCTGCTTTCAAGCTCTGTTCTGATTTTCTGCCAATCAATTTCTGCATTCACATTTTCATCGGACGACAGATCCTCCAAGTCAGTATCATTCACTGGTCTGCTAATATAATCATATTTAAAAAATTCACTGTGCTTAGTGGCACTACAACTTACTTTATTACCTACTTGTTTTGGATGTTGAACTCTGTCAACATTTCTCAATGATTTATGCTTGTTTTTAAATAGTAAATTTGTGATTTTTCTAACTCGATAACCTCGATAAGCAGCTTGAATAATAAGGGCTGCTTTGCTCATTCTGTCTTCATGCAAAAATGTAAAGGAGTCTACCTTTGGAAGATTTGAATAACTTGGTGCAATATGTTTCTGAAAATGAAACGGGGAAGGAGTGTAGGCATGCCGTAACTTTTGCACTGGTATTTTATTTGTATATTCTTGTTTCTTCTCTAGAATCTCTGCTGGTGGATAACTAAACATAATGTCATTCCCAATTTTAATAATACCATCACCAGATAGCTGTAACTGAGGAGTATCTGGAAGAACTAATTTTGGAGGTTCTTCTAATGTCACTTTCTGCTTTTCTCTCAGAAACTGATGTTGGTTTTGTGTTACCTTTTGGTTTTTACTTTCCTCAGACACATTAATTTTATTTTTTAATCCCACTTGTTTTTTCTGGCTTTGTGAATCTACTTGGTAAGTGCCATTAGTCACATGTGATCCTCCTTGAGTGTGTGACACATTCGGGAGCATTGCAGTCATTTTGGCAATAAGGTCCTCTACAGAAAGCTTTTCTATTTCTGAATATAGCAAAGGTGCTTTTGAAGCACTCGTCCCAATTGTGTGATCTTTCACACTACTAAGTCCTACAGTAGACTTTGAAGGCTCTCCCCTTCTCTCAGTAATATTTGACATTGCTGTTGACTCCATGTTAATATCTAACCTTCCTCTCTCACTTATAAAGTGATGCTTCAGATTCTCCTCCTCTTGTGTAATCCTGTCAGTAAGTTTCTGAGCCATCTGAGCTAGTGAGATGACTCGCTGCTTCGGAGTCAAGTCCAGACCAGAAATAACCGAGGATTCGCTGCCCTTTGACTCGCTATCTGATGAACTGATTGATACAGATGATAAAGATGAAAGGCTATCTAATGATACATTGGAAGATTTAACTTGCCTCTCACATTCCTCTACAGTGCGACTCACAATGTCACTAATGCTATCGCTGTCACTGACAGGCTTTCTTTTATGCTTGGCTTTAATATCTTTCCCTTTCCTCTTCCTTTGCGAATCTTTGCTGACTGCACTAACTTTTTTAGGAGATTTATCAGTAGATTTCCTTTTAGTTTCCTCTTTACTCAATTCCAGGTTTGTTTTATTTGTCTGAAAAGCATTTTCAGTCTCGTGAGAAGGAAAACTGGCAGTTTGGTAGTCAAGCTGTGCACACTTTTGAGTCGACTGTATTTCTGGATAAACTTCATGTTCACAGTCTTCAGAGCAGCCCCAGTTGGGAGGATTTTTTATGTTAGAGTGACCCTAAAGAAAAGACAAGCAATAATTAAATAAGGTACACTACTGAAGCACTCTTGAACTAAGAGGCTATCCATCAAAGATATTTATGGCCTGAAATGCATTTGCATACTAGTGGCTTTCTTTTGTGCCTAACAATGTTTTATTACATGTAAACCACATTATGTAGATGAATGGTTCATTGAACCGTCAAGTTGATAAATTAAGACACATATGCAACACTTGGGTATCTTTATTGAGGAAACGTTTCGCCACACAGTGGCTTCATCAGTCCAATACAAAGTGGAAAGTTGTAAGGAGAGGAGGAGTTTGAGGTAATCAGTCCCTCGGCCTGGAGTTGATGTGTTCAGTCCATCACTCTTGTAGTAAGTACAGCATAGGGCAATAAAAGTTGCTTATATACTGTAGACAGGTGAGGCGAAGCAGGAGGAGGCGGGTCATAGTGGTACCATCCACTAGTCGAAGTAGGTCTTCGTCCAAAGGTTGGATCTTGATACAAACGGATTCTTCAACACTTGTCCAACCTTTGGACGAAGACCTACTTCGACTAGTGGATGGTACCACTATGACCCCGCCTCCTCCTGCTTCGCCTCACCTGTCTACAGTATACAAGCAACTTTTATTGCTCTATGCTGTACTTACTACAAGATTGATGGACTGAACACATCGACTCCAGGCTGAGGGACTGATTACCTCAAACTCCTCTTCTCCTTACAACTTTCTACTTTGTATTGGACTGATGAAGCCACTGTGTGGCGAAACGTTTCCTCAATAAAGATACCCAAGTGTTGCATATGTGTCTAATTTATCAAACCACATTATCTTTGTACAGCATAAAGAGAAATAAAAATATGAATTTGAATGAATAACACTACCTGGTCACTATTTTTTGCCGCAACTGTTGTTGAAGGACCTTCGGTTTTCTTGCAAGGAGCCAACTGCTTGGTTTTGACTGCTAGCTCCTAAAACAAATAGTTTATTAAAAAAATGAAGGCTTTAAAATCTATGTCTATAACACATTTTCAAAATTTTCTATAATGTTATTAAAACTGCTTACTGTTTAAAAACAGCTTCAAGTGAATGTAAAAGATGCTTACAGCTGAACAACAGTCATAATATAAAACATATGCAAAAATTAAACTGAAAATAATTACAAAGGTGTCTTCAGTAGAGAATGTTTAATAAAGCTACACTTTAGTTGGTATTGCTAATGATCTAATTTGAAAATCAATAAAAAATAATGCGATTTGTTACTGGGCTCACTCAACTTGCACACGCACACATGAATACTACGACTACTACAGAAAATGTAGTTTACCTTTGCTATAAATCAATACTTAATTTTTGCATGTATAAAATACAAAATAGTGAACATGTTTTGTTTTTTTGGGTCACCCTGCCTTGGTAGATGGCCAATAAGCTCAAAGAAAAAATTACATTTGATATTTTGAATAACAATTTGTTACATAAACTTTTTTAAATGATCTTCTCTGGCAGCATTCAAAATGTGGTTTATCCAACCATCTTTAATATGAAGCCTCCCCAGCACCTGTCTATCCAATCCTCTGGTACACAAGAAAATGCAAATTTTAAAATGTGTTCCCATCTCACATAAATAAAAAACTATTATTATTATAATCATGGAGAGCGCTAAACCCGCAGTATTATACAGCGTATGTGGGGGGGTTTTGGGAGGTATTCAGGCTCAATTCAGGGAACTGGAGCACAGATCCAATTCCCTATATCAAGAGCCCCTCACCAAAATCAAGGAACCTCCCTTGAGGGGCCACTTACTGAAAAAGAACACACACAGATGAGGCCACATAAGGACAGTGGAGATGTCATGTGTGAGAGTAATATATGGTGTGAATATGTGGTGTGTATAAATCTGTAGTGGAGGGAAGGCGGGGTAGGGGTTGGCCTAGGAAAGGTTGGAGGGAGGGGGTAAAGTAGGTTTTCTGTGTGAGGGGCTTGGACTTCTAGCATGCATGAGCGTGTTAGATAGGAGCGAATGGAGACAAATGGTTTTTAGGGCTTGACGTGCTGTTGGAGAGTGAGAAAGGTAACATTTATGAAGGGATTCAGCGAAACCGTCAGGCCGGACTCGAGTCCTGGAGATGGGAAGTACAGTGGTACCCCGAGTTTTGTACTGCTCCCAACTCGAACAATTATGCAAATGTATTATTTTAAGTGCTTTTATAAGTGTATTTTTGGGGTCTGAAACTGACTAATCTAATTTACATTATTCCTTATGTGAACAAATTCGTTCAGTAATGGCACTCGAACAGCATTCTGGAACGAATTATGTCCAAAACTCGGGGTACCACTGTACAGTGTCTGCACTCTGAAGGAGGGGTGTTAATGTTGCAGTTTTATAACCGAAGTGTAAGCGCACCTCTGGCAAGACAGTCATGGAGTGAATGATGATGAAAGTTTTTCTTTTTCGGGCCACCCTGCCTTGGTGGGAGACGGCCGATGTGTTAATAATAAAAGAAAAATATGATGAAGAGGGGTTCAGAGCATAGAAATTAAGACAATGAGGGGTCGAAAAGGTTATAATTCAGAGGTCTGAGGAGGAGTTGCTGAAGTGGTTTTGGCCATGTAGAAAGGAATAGGATGACAAGAGGGTCTATAAAGCTGGAGTAGATAGTAATAGGAGTAAGGATTGTCCCAGGAATGTGTGAGCATGTTAGATAGGAATGAAAGGAAGCAGGTGGTTTTTAATGGATGTGCTGTTGGAGAGTGAACAAGGTAATAATTATGAAGGGATTCAGGGAAGCCTGTTAGCTAGACTTCAGCCCTGGAGGTGGGAAGGACAGTGCCTGCACTCTGAAAGAGGGGTGAGGTTGTAGTTAGAGGGTAATCTGAACTGTGATATCAGCACACTTCTGGAAAGACAGTGATTGAATGAATAACAGTGAATGTGTTATGCATTTTCTCTGGGTCACCCTGCCTTGGCAAGAGGCAGCCAGAGTAAAAAAAAAAAAAAAAGATATTACATACAGTGTCGATTTCAGGAACATAACCTACATGATATTAGAGTCCAGTGTATATCAAAGTTCTAAACTCAGCATTCTTAGGCAATCTCTTATTCATTCCCCTTCTCAAAAGTCCAAAGGTAATTTCTGTAAAATTCATTTCTGTAATCAACTACAGTATTGCACATGCATACAGTAACAGATTAAGCTAAGTCATATTTCCCCTTAAAACAATAAAAACAGTAGCACACCTACCTTCAGTCTCTCTTCTTTCTTAATTTTTTCCTGTTCAAGTTGGAGTTTTTGTTCTTTGCGGTTCTTGAAGCGTTCTGATCGCTTGGCCTCCATGTATTTTCTCACTTCAGCTTGCTCATATTTCCTCACACGTGGAGGAGTCTTGGCCAAATTTTCTGATTCAACATCTAAAATATAAATATCAACATAAGTAAAGCAGTTGGGAATGGGATAAAGACAGAAATGTTAAAAGCAAATGGGGATATAGTTTTGGAGTAGTTAGTGCTTTTATTTAATAAATGTATGGAAGAGGGTAAGGTACCTAGGGATTGGCTGAGAGCATGCATAGTGGTGAAATACCCAAACAGTTGAGCCGAAGCATAAAAAGGTGACAGCAAATTTGAAGCCCCAAAAAAATACACACATTAGTGTATCAGACAAAGTTTGGTCCCCTGCATACTAGCATGTTGGAAACATTTAAAGGGTTAAGATTATTATTAGTAAAATATATTCAAGAGGGGCAGCACTAAACCAGTAGAAGACATATAGCGTGTGGTGAATGGGATGCAATCAGGTTCTATTCAAGGAAGTAGAAGGTAGATCCAGCTCCCTGAATCAAGAGCTCTTCCCCAGCATCAAGGCACCTACCTCCCTTGACACTCATTCAATAGCTGTTTTTGCCAAAAGTGTACAGATATCACAGTTTAAATGACCTTTCAAACTGCAACATCTCCACTTCTCGTTCAGAGTGCAGGCACCAATGCTGCGAGACCCAAGGAAGAAAAGACATTCACCATCACTCATTCTCTTAGCATAATTTTAAATGCAAAACAAAGATTACCTTCATTGCTTAACAACTTATGTCGTCTCAATGGAGGTTCCGTAGAAGAACGTGAAGGTGCGGACAAATCTCTCTTGCCCCGAGATTCTTTAGTGGGCTCCTTCTCATGCTTCTCTTCTTCTCCCTCTTTACTCTTCTCTCTCTTAGGTTTATCTCCTGGCCACCAGCTTATAAATTCCATTGCTGAAATCATTAATAATGGTTGATAATATAAGAATGCATCAAAGATGGCTTTCATTATGATGATATTAATGATAGAAAACAAGAAGTGAATGAAAAATACAATGAAATATTATGTACTGTATAGAGTAAATAAAAATTTAACAATGGAAAGCAATTTTTAAACAAAGTTAAATATCATATATACACAAAGTACGATAGTGAGAGACATAAGTACCAGTATATGAAATGAGGCAAATTACTAGCTATAATAATTCTGCACTGTTATTCTTACAGCATGGTAAGGTGACCGTAAAAATATATGTACAATCTATTTAGTCAAAATTCAATGTAGATGATACATTTTTTTTTTTTACATGCTGGCCATCTCCCACCAAGGTAGGGTGACCCAAAAAAGAAACACTTTCACCATCATTCATTCCATCACTGTCTTGCCAGAGGCGTGCAGACACCACAAAAATAATGGAAAGAAGCTATACTGAACATAATATACTGTAATGTACTTCATGTAGAAACATATCGTTTCAAAGTATTTGATGGAATATGTGCAATATCCATGGGGAAGTGGAATAGAATTCTTCCTCCGTAAGCCATGCGTGTCGTAAGAGGTGACTAAAATGCCGGGAGCAAGGGGCTAGTAACCCCTTCTCCTGTATATATTACTAAATGTAAAAGGAGAAACTTTCGTTTTTCCTTTTGCGCCACCCTACCTCGGTGGGAAATGGCCGACGTGTTGAAAGAAAGAAAAGAATGTGCAATGGTGATTTTGAAAGAGAGAGAGAGATTTAAGAGATAGATTTTGCAAAATTTTCCAGAATACACCATGCAAAATGTGAACTTTAATACGTAGTGACAAAAGGAACAAAAATTATTTCACACTGGTTGTTCAAAATAAGGAATATGGGATGGTGGTAACTACAACCACTGTCAGTGTTGTAGTTACCAGATTTATGTAACAGTTATGTCAGAGAGAGAAGAAATAACCTTTAACCTGGGTTTGAATCATACTGCAGCCAAGGTTGTATTGTTTGTCTATTTCTCAAAATGTACATATACACTATACATTTTTATACATTCCTTATTTACTAGCCATAAGGTGCATATACAGTGGTACCTCGAGTTACGATATTTTTTCGTTCGAGAATGCTGTTCAAGTGCCATTACCAAACGAATTTATCCCCATAAGGAATAATGTAAAATAGACTAGTCCTTTTACACCCCCAAAAATATACTTACAAAAGCATTTTAAAAAATAAACTTACATAAAAGGGCGATTTTGGGGACCATCGTAACTCGAGGTACCACTGTACTGTACTTTCTAATTTATTTATGAGTTGAGTCATGTTTGTTTCAAAATAAAATGTGCACTTTCTATGATTAATAGTATTTTTTGAAAAAAAAATACCACCAAACAGAAAATGGCTCTTTTGGCAATATCAAACAAAATGCTACTTGAATGTGTAAAGAAAGATGATTTAGTAAAACAAAACTAAACTTACCAGCATCATCTTCAATACATTCACCATATATTCTCTTCAAGGCAGGTCTTGAATGTCTTTCTTGACTTACTAGTCTGCTTTCAGATTTGCTAGGTTCTTCACTATGATTAAGAGCAGTGCTTTCCATAGGAAGCTGAGAATAATGCTGAGCTGAGCAAGAAACATCGATGTGGCTCTGATTCGAGTCTTGAATGGGAGTGTCACTTTTCTGACTTGAGCAATGTTCTGGTGAGTGATCCGAGCTTGAGGTGTGACCAGGAGAGTAATTATTCCTACTCAAGCACTGCACTGGTGAGGCACTGGGCTGTCTTGAGTGAGACTCCCCTGTGTGAGTATGGAGAACTGGACTTTGCACTAGCACCTGACCCTGCATGATTATCTGTGGCTGGTTACTATGATCACTGTGCTGATTTTGCACATGAGTTTTGGAATGTGAACTTTGAGCCTTCTTGGTACTCTGCTTAAAACTCTTGGGAACTTCACTATATACATCTCCACAACATCTTGCCTCCATACTTCTACCACTATGTAAAGGACTATCTAACAAGTCTTCATCTGGACGGAGAGGATAGGAATTTATGGATTCTTGAGGTACATCTTCCCACACAGCTGTTGGTACTTTACCTGTTAGAGATCGAAGTATACAAATGATACAAAATTATTTAATTATTTATAAAAGAAAATAACACCATAAAACACTAAGTAGCTGCAACAGTAGTTAACAGTAAACCCTCCATGTAATGGACTTTGGAAATATAGAACAAAACTCACTGGGTCAATTGATTCAGTAATAATGATCAAAGTCCATTGGTTACATAATTGTCAATTACCTACTATCATGGCAAAACAATCTTTTCTTTATCCACCATGATGGTCATTATCAGCCACCTGTTGCTCCCTATTAATCCATTATATGGTGAGTTTATTGTGTTTAGATTAGTGTACAAAATATAGAATGTAAAAGTTAAGTCAAGATGCTGACAGAGGGTAGTACTGCTAAGAGATTTGGTGGCAAGACTCCTCGTAGAGAAAATGAATACAGTATATTTCTGGTGTTCTAAGCCAAGGATAAAGGCTTGTGAGAAAGGAAAGTTCTGACTGTGAATATTGTACTGAATAAAAATTCGAAGCTAATAAGATCATATACAACTAAAACAGCAATGCAAACAGTTCTTACAAAACTTACTTGGCTTTTGATTCATATTTGAACTCCGAAGAGTGATATTGGACGTGCTGGGGTTTGTTAGGTAAGGCATACGACTATAGGTATTCGTTCCATCTAAAATAAATTAATATTAATACAGTATAATAATAATAATAATAATAATAATAATAATAATATATACTGTACTATTTTGAAAAATTTATGCAAAGGAATCACTGGTTAGAAAAAATTACATTTACTGCATATCAAAAGTGGAATTACATTTATTAATATGTAAAGAATTTGCATAAAATTTCCATTTTAATTATCTTGAAAAATAATTTACAGTACTACTCTTGCAATATAATATCATTTGCTCAACAACAAATCATACTGAATTAAGAATTTCAACTGATGACAATGATTGGAAGACTATCTCAACTAATAACAATGTTTGTTACATTATTTCAACTAATGAGAATGTTTGTAATATTATCTAAACAGCTAAATTAATATTTTGACTAACATAAGGCCCAAGAGCTACAGTTAATAAATTCAAGGAAGCTCTGCAAATTTTCCTAGCTCCTACATAATAGTATAGCACTGTATGTTAGAAAAGTTTTGGTGATGTAAAAAGTAGCAAGATTTCCTGATGCAAAACAGCTCACATGAATGATTGGGAATGTACTGACTGCTACAAGAGGGATATAAACACCAACATCTACATCTCTAATTAGGGTATTCAGGTGTGAATTATTCAAGTTTACTTAGGTTCTCTGAACCAACTAGCAGCATAACTAGCCAATAGTTAATCAAATCATGGAATGGGTTTGAACCCATGACAAGCGAGTCCTAAAACTCACAGGTCACTTGCCATGGGGTAAGTGATTTGTTGCAATTGTGTTATTACACTTTTGTGAGTCATGCAGTCATTAGTTGTTACAAAACCTAAATTGTTTGAACTAATTATTTAAAAAATTACTTAAAAGATTCTACATCAAATTGCAATTTTGGAGAGTGCATATCACTTCAAGCATTAAGTCATTTTTTTAAGCACAAAAATGGAATTCTAGCACTCACAACAATAACTAAATTTCTTACCAATAAACTTCATTCTCCTTTCATCTTCAGGAACTTCCTCCCACACAGGGACACCTTTCTTCAGGAGATGCGACAGAAACTCACGGCGGTCACTTTCGCTTCTCTGATTAACATTTGAAAATTTATTTTCCTTGTCAGATCTCTCCTTGTCTTTTGTCAAATCTCTATTTTCCTTTTTTTCCTTGTCATAATATCTTCTTCTTGGATTACCAGCCATCTTTTCTAGATTAGCTGGAATAGCTCCAGGTCTGCTCAAACTCTCTTGTGGTTTGGGGAAAGACACATTGACAAAATTAAATTTCACTCTGGGGGACGGAACAACAGGATCGTGAGGCACATCATTTAGTATTCGTTCTCTCACCTCCCGAACTGGTTGTAAGTCAAGGTCATCTAAGAGATGGGAATGTGCTCTCGAGGACACTCGGCCTAGGAAAGCCATGATACCTTGGTGCAGGCATGGGCTTCAGAGGAGATATAAATTCGACCAGAAAATCAGCTGCAAAGAACAGTACACATGTATTATTATTATTATCATTATTATTATTATATTATTATTATTACTGGAACCAGGACATAGCTATCACAGAAAAGAGATGATGGTCAGTTTGAAGGCAGAATACTGCTGGACACTGGTGCAGGAGTGTGATACTGTAAATACAGTCATGGGCCGCGTAACGACGTTTCAGTCAACAACAGACCATATATACAACGGTGGTCCCAAGTGCTACGAGTCATATAAAAGTATAGCACATACAATTATGTACAATACATAACAGTATTTGATAAAGAAAATAAACAACTATGTTACTGGTTTATGCATTTACTATATGTACTGTACGTTTTATCATTATTCTAGAGTGTACTCTTTCTACTTATAAAATTTTTTTTACTGTAAAACAGTATACCGTGTTACACTGGCAGTAGCCTCATACACTCTATGACATTTGCACAATGATGAAATCGCCTAACAACGCATCTCTCAGAACATATTCCCATTGTTAAGCGTATGTTGCATACCCTGACCGGGATAAAAGGAGAGGTGGTTGGCTGACAACTTGGGTGCTGCTAATCGGTTGTTACCGGCCTGCAGTACCCAGTGTGACGTCATCACACTCAATGCTGGCGCTGATGAACCGGCCTCAATCAGTGTTCACCACGGCTTCACTGAGTCCACAGTTCGACGGCCTCAGAGTTACCTGACAGCCTCACTAAGTTACACCAGCTTGACTAGTTTTCTGCTGGCACAGACTGGACTTGGTTTCCAGCTGGCTTGGTTTACACTGACAGGACGTATCTGCTGGCCAGTATGGCCTTATCCAACGATGGTGTCACAGAGAAATGTTAGTGTCAGACACGGAGAGAAAGGGTGTCATGTGACACAGAAGAGAAGGAGTGTTATAATGGAGAAAAGGGTGTTGTGTGACACTGAAGAGAAGCAGTTATAATGCGGAGAAAAGGATGTCGTGTAACACAGAAGAGAAGGAGTGTTATAACGCGGAGAAAAGGGTGTCATGTGACACAGCAGAGAAGGTGTGTAGAGTTACACGGAGAAAAAAGTGTCGTGTGACACAGAAGAGAAGATGTGTTATAACGCAGAGAAAAGGGTGTCATGTGACACAGCAGAGGTGTTATAACACGGAGAAAAGGGTGTTGTGACACTGAGAAACGGTAGTGTTGTAATGGTGTCATGTGTGATATTTGTAAGGAAGTTCTGTTATGTTGGTAGATACAGTAGTTCTACTTTGTCGGTAAAGGATAACTAGAATCATGTTTGTGACATTGTTTATTTGTAAATGTGATAATTCTGTACCAAAGAGAAATGATACCAAAGAATATACTCTTATGTTGTACCAAAGAATATGCTCTTATTTTATGTTTAAAATTTACCTACTAGTAAAGATTTAAAAACAGTATGTGTTTTATACTCCCGGATATATTCTTATTGCAATTCTGGTGATGGGCTAATGGTTATATGATACCTTAATTAAGAGGCCGAGTATTTGGTCTTCGATTTCCCTAGAAAGCTTAATCACCAGAATTGTAATATTGTAATACCGTACATTCTTTATCAGATTCAATACAAAAGATTAAAGTGAGAGGCTAAAGTTTACAACTACTAAATGCCAGAACTCAGGCATTAGATAACATTTTACAATACTTACAACATATGTACATCATGAAATACGTAATTAAGCATTTCAGCTAAGGTTTACAACTACTACTCTGCAGTGTCCCGTGGCTCAGATGGCAACACACTCGCCTCACATAATGAGTGTCCGTGGTTCAATCCCCGGCTGGGTGGAAATGTTGAGCATATGTCCTTACACCTGCTGTCCCTATTCACCTAGTAGTAAGTAGGTACCTGGGTGTTAGTCGACTGGTGTGGGTCGCATCCTGGGGGACAAGATTAAAAGGACCACAATGGAAATAAGACACAGTCCTTGATGACACACTGAATTTCTTGGGTTATCCTGGGTGGTTAACTCTACCCCAGGTTAAAAATCCAAACAAATCTTATATAATGGCAAAAGGCCTTTTTTTTAATACCCTAACTTAATATTACCCAGCCTAACCTAGCCGACAATTTTACAGCTATTCTAGGTTAGATTAAGTTTGGTTATGTATTAATTATGAAAATAAAGGTTCTTTCCTGTTTAAAATATTACTTAACATTTCACAGCTCACTAGATAAAAAGAATATACTACATAATTTATTTTATTTTACCTATTTTCACCTAAATAAACAATTTCCACAACAAAAAACTATTTTTTTCCCTCTGAATATATAAAACGGTTTATTTATAATATAAAATATTAACGAATGTCTGTCCCGGGAAAAATGTACGACCCATAATACTGTAAAATTCAAAGCATAATTAATGAATGACGTTGTGCAGGGAACAGTAGTCTACTATTACAAACTCTGATATAACTCTTGAATAGTAACTCAGGTGTAAATTAAGCAATAATAACCCAAGAAAACACTGTAAGTGACTCCCGAGATGCACTCTAGCTACTCACACTGACTGTGGTCCTCCTTGTATGTGCTTCATGTGTGCTCAACACACATACATCAACATGATAAACATAGAGGGAGAGTAATGAGAGGTAATATCAGTACCTGAGTGTGAGGGAGGGAGGGATGGAGTCAGTAGCAGCAGCAACAACCTGAGTGACCATCACTCAGAGTAAACACCTCGGGAGAACATTCTCATCAACTAACATTTTCTTCTATCAATCATAAATAACGATTTAATTTTCGACAGGTTAAAATATTATCCTCAACTAACAACATTCAAGACTGGATGGATTAAGCTTACTGAGAGATCCTACTACGTTATCCTAGGTAATCTACACATAATCTACACATATGTATGACAATTTATGTAGCTCTATTTGTTTACCTATATCTGAATAAATTTACTTGCCTACTTAATCCCTGTATTACATAAGTTCAGCCTTCACTCTATCTAGCTCCAACTAATCCTAGTAAGTCAGTAAGTTTATTTTGGTACAGGTACACAAATTATCATACATAGTAACATATGTGTAAATTACCTACGATAACTACAAACAAAATCAGTCACTGAAAAATAAGACAGAAAACTTAAATAATTTGCCACTACTAATGTACAAAAAAGCAGCTGATGTTCTGTCATGTGTTACAACTCTGTTCAGTAAATCAGTGGAACTTTCAACTTCCCCATCAAAAGAGGTGATCCAACTGAAGTAAATAACTATAGGGCTAAAATCTTCGAAAAAAATAATACTTAAGCGAGTTTACTCCTACCTAATATCTCACAACATACTCAACCCTTACCAGTTGGTTTTATACAGAAAAAAGTACGAATGAAGCAATTATACAAATGCTTGAACTGCTTTATGCAGCTCTTGAAAAAAAATAATAATCTCAGGGATTTTTCATAGACCTGCGAAAAGTAGGACCAGAATATCCTGAACCTTGAAGTAGAACATTATTTTAATTTTAGCAGTTCAGCTATCAAAACTTTGGGGTCCAGTCTCTGGACCCATTATGTACCTCTGTAATCTGTAAATACCTTTGTAACTTGTCATGATTGTGATCAGATCTACCTGAGTTCATTACCTTTGTAACTTGCTCAGCTATCAAAACTTTGAGGTCCAGTCCCTGGACCCATTATGTACCTCTGTAATCTTTTGACTGCCGCCCACATGATGGGTATGGGGTGACTACCGCCCACAGGATGGGTATGGGGTGACTACCGCCCACAGGATGGGTATGGGGTGCATAATAAAGATATCAAACTAAACTTTTAGCAGTAGACATCAGTATGTGTCCACCAACGGCGTAACGTCGTCAACTCAGCCTGTAGACATAGGAGTGCCCCAAGGCAGTGTCTTTGGCCCTTTGTTCTTTCTCATTTATATCAGTGATCTGTCCAATGCATCTCATCTCCTTAAACCAGTTCTATTCTCGGATGACACTACTTATGTCTTCTCCCACTCAAACCCGACTATGCTTAGTGACTCTTAACGACGAGCTACTAATAATATCTACCTGGATGACTACCAACAAACTCACCTTTAATATAATCAAAACCTATTACATGCTATTTGGAAACAGACTTTCAGATATCCAATTTAATATATTGATCAACGGTTCTCCCATTGTAAGGCACATCCCATAAGTAAATTAATTACTCATCTTGTTCCATTATATCTCTACTGAAACTGACTTCCTGTATCTTTACTGATAAGATAAGATAAAATTTCTTCGGATTTTTAACCCCGGAGGGTTAGCCACCCAGGATAACCCAAGAAAGTCAGTGCGTCATCGAGGTCCTCAATCTTGTCCCCCAGGATGCGACTCACACCAGTCGACTAACTCCCAGGAACCTATTTGCTGCTAGGTGAACAGGACAACAGGTGTAAGGAAACACGTCGAAATGTTTCTACCCCGCCGGGAATCGAACCCGGACACGGGCCCTCCGTGTGCGAAGCGAGAGCTTCACACACCTCTAATTCTTGTACATTTAAAAACACCTACTTAATAACCCATAAAGGATATTTTAAGCCGGTTATTTGGTATTGGGAATGTATGGTGGTTGGTGGTCGTTGAGAGATGGTCGCTAGCTCAGATGGTCGCTGGCTAGGATGGTCAATAGCTCGGATGGTCGCTGGCTAGGATGGTCAATAGCTCGGATGGTCAATGGCTGGGATGGTCCCTGGTTCGGATGATCGCTGGTTCAAATGGTCGCTGGCTCGGAGTCGTCTTCTCAGTAGATTCAAAACAAACAGGAATGCCAGCACAACACAACCATTTTTTTCACTCGCTTACGAACGTTTACAAAATTTTATGCTTATTTCTTAAAATTGTTTTTAATATATATATTAGAAGCATTTTAACGATGAAAATTTATGAATTTATATAAGTTTCACTTGGTTATACAGTAAACGTTTGTATGGCATTCATAAAGGAGATATTTTTTTAAGGCATTCACATTACCACTGAGTTTAAGATAAGAAAGTCAGTGCTTCATCAAGGACTGTCTGTCTTATTTCCATTGGGGTCCTTAATCTTGTCCCCCAGGATGCGACCCACACCAGTCGACTAACAACCCAGGTACCTATTTGCTGCTAGGTGAACATGACAACAGGTGTAAGGAAACACGTCGAAATGTTTCCACTCGCCGGGAATCAAACCCGGGCCCTCCGTGTGTGAAGCGAGAGCTCTAGCCACCAGACCACCAGTGGTTCATCTGCCGTGGACCACTGTACTCGCCTATATGTGGTTGCAGAAGTCGATTCACAGCTCATGGCTCCGATAACTGTATTCCATCTGCCGTGGACCACTAAGCATAATAATAATAATAATAATAATAATAATAATAATAATAATAATAATAATAATAATAACAATATATTTATTTCTACAAGTACATGCACAAGGTATACAGACCATAGCTGACATCAATGACATACTACTATATAGAAAGCCTCTTTTTGTGCAGAGCATTTCCCGCAAATTAGGTCATTGTTGTCCCCAGGATGCGACCCACACCAGTTGACTAACACCCGGGTACATATTTTACTGCTAGGTGATCATGGACAGCAGGTGTCTTATGGAAACACGTCCTAATGTTTTTCAGCCGTACCGGGGAATCGATCTCCGGACCTCACTGTGTGAGCTGAGTGCGCTAGCGATCTGCCGTGGACCACTGTGGTCCATCTGCCGTGGACCACTGTGGTCCCGGTTATTAAGTAATACCCAGGTAGTAACTAAATGTTGGTAGTACTGTACCAGTCACAATCTAGTCCAGTCAGTGGTAGTATTGTATCAGTTAGTTTACTTTTTACTTTCATACCAAAACTGGAGAAAATTAAAACTATCGGAGTATAAAACAAATTACAACCACACAATAGAGCGAGAAACAAATGTGAAGGACCTGGGAGTGATAATGTCAGAGGATCTCACTTTCAAAGATCACAATAATGTATCTACCACATCGGCTAGGAAAATGATAGTATGGATAATGAGAACCTTTAAAAAATAGGGATGCTAAGCCCATGATGATTCTCTTCAAATCGTTTGTTCTCTCTAGGCTGAAATACTGCTGTACACTAACTGCCCCCTTCAAGGCAGGCGATATTGCTGACCTGGAGAATGTACGGAGAACTTTCACGGCACACATAAGTACGATAAGGCACCTAAATTATTGGGAATAGTTGAAGTCCCTTGATTTGTATTCCCTGGAATGCAGACGAGAAAGATACATGATAATATACACTTGGAAAATCCTATAGGGACTAGTCCCAAATTTGCACACGAAAATCACTCCCTACGAAGGCAAAAGACTCGGCAGGAGATGCAACATTCCCCCAATGAAAAGCAGGGGCGCCACGAGTACACTGAGAGACAACACAATAAGTGTAGGGGCCCAAGACCGTTCAACTGCAATGGTAATAATAATAATAATCATAATCATTGCAATAAAAATAATAATAATATTATTATTATTTTAATGATTGTGAAGATGATTACAATAATATTGATAATACTAATAATACTAATTTATATATATATATATATATATATATATATATATATATATATATATATATATATATATATATATATATATATATATATATATATATATATATATATATATTATATGGTATACACTGTAGCCAAGAGCCAGGAGGCGTGAAGGGTTGGTGTGTATAATGGTTGGTGTGGCAACACTGGTGGGTGGATCACCATGGCTACACTGTCAACAGTCAACAGTTGGTGGGTGACCAAGCAACCCACCAGTCCAACCTTCACGCCCACCCTCACTCAGTCAAACCACCGCCGCCCGCTCACCACCCACACCATCGCCCACCCAACAGGTAGAATAGTTCTCACATCCCTGGCTCTCACGCCTGCATTCTAGTTCTCACGCCCGCATTCTAGTTCTCACGCCCGCATTCTAGTTCTCACGCCCGCATTCTAGTTCTCACGCCCGCATTCTAGTTCTCACGCCCGCATTCTAGTTCTCACGCCCGCATTCTAGTTCTCACGCCCGCATTCTAGTTCTCACGCCCGCATTCTAGTTCTCACGCCCGCATTCTAGTTCTCACGCCCGCATTCTAGTTCTCACGCCCGCATTCTAGTTCTCACGCCCGCATTCTAGTTCTCACGCCCGCATTCTAGTTCTCACGCCCGCATTCTAGTTCTCACGCCCGCATTCTAGTTCTCACGCCCGCATTCTAGTTCTCTCGCCCGCATTCTAGTTCTCACGCCCGCATTCTAGCTCTCACGCCCGCATTCTTGTTCTCACGCCCGCATTCTAGTTCTCACGCTCGCATTCTAGTTCTCACGCCCGCATTCTAGTTCTCACGCCCGCATTCTAGTTCTCACGCCCGCATTATAGTTCTCACGCCCGTATTCTAGTTCTCACACCCGCATTCTAGTTCTCACGCCCGCATTCTAGTTTTCACGCCCGCGTTCTAGGTCTTACGCCCGCATTCTAGCTCTCACGCCCGCACTCTAGTTCTCACTCAAGCACTCTATTTCTCACACCAGCACTCTAGTTCTCACGTCCGCAGTCTAGTTCTCAAGTCCGCACTCTAGTTTTTACGTCCGCACTCTAGTTCTCAAGTCCGCACTCTAGTTCTCAAGTCCGCACTCTAGTTCTCAAGTCCACACTCTAGTTCTCAAGTCCGCACTCTAGTTCTCAAGTCCGCACTTTAGTTCTCAAGTCCGCACTCTAGTTCTCACACCATCACTAGTTCTCACGCCCGCACTCTAGTTCTGTTGTGATGAGAGGGCTAATACACACCGTCGTGTGTGTTTCTCAGTGTGTATACAGTGTGTATTCTTGACTGGTGGTGAACAGGTGACATGCAGCCTTAATGAACCCCGTGTAGTCGATAGGCTTTCAACCCTATTAACCGGTGCTAGAGCTCTGAAACTGCATTCCATTTTGCAAACGAAAACACAATGGACAAAAACTACTCAGAATTATGCAGTAAATTGGCCATAGCCTTCGCTAAAGCCAATCTGTGGTTATAACGAAGTCTATAGCCGAAAATAACAAAGGTGACACCATAACACGTCAAGAGAGAATCAAAGTGCGCTAAATGGAATCATAATAAGCCAAAACAGAGCCATAAGATGCTAAAACAGGTTCACGGAAGAGTGAAATGCAGATCAGTTCGCCAAAACGGAATCACCGTTCGTGAAACCAGAGCCATACTCGAGAAAATGGTAACGCAGGGGCTATAATGAATACACTTAAGAATGGACGAGAACTTAAACCATGTTCCATGTATAAAGCAGACCCAATGCTGTATGCATTCAGCTACAGAGTTTACAACTGGATGATTTTGCAAACAGGATTTCTGTGACACGGTTGTATCAGCGGCACCAATTGTGATCCTACTCTCTCTCATCTCACAGTCCCAGAAGCTTTCATGGTACATCTATTCTCACTCCTTTTAAAGTCGTATATAGCCCATAAACCCGGGATAATTCGTAATGAATAACTGTCAATGAATAGGCAGAAGAATGGACGGGGCACTTGAACAGTGGTCCGTGTGTATAGCAGGCAGAACACTTTAACCACTCAGTCCCAGAGCTTAATTAAAATGATTTTTGAACCAGCACTTCTGTGACATGGTTGTATCAGCGGCACCAACTGTGACCCTAGTCTCTCGTCTTACAACTCCGCAATGTTTCATGGTTCATCTTGGCAAGGCAGCTGTGACTTGTACGATGGTGTGTTTTCTGGAGGACACCAGGTTGTATTTTGTATGGCTTAGTGAGAGATGTATAGTATCTCCTTGCTTTTTGATAGTTATGATGTCTTCTAGAAGGGATTCTGCGGTGCCTGCTAGGGAGCCATCATCCAAAAACCAGATATTGACCTTAATGGTCAGTTCCTCGGTGACTTTTTGTGATGGACAAGAAGAAAATGAGAGGAGTGAAAAGGTCCCCCTGTTGGACACCTTCTTGTCACTGTTATACTAGCAAGATTAGGTCAATACATAAATGGCAGGAAAATGATCATGAACAACTCTCAATACAACGTTTCTTATAACTCAGTAAAAAGGTTTTTGCAAAGTTCAGTTTAATCAGAGATCTACGACTCGTGAGACTAGTGATGAATAGACCACATCTTTCATGGACTGCTGCTCAACAACCCTGTGCGATAACCAACCCAAACCTGAAATTATACATACATTACAAACACACACACACACACACACACACACAACACACACACACACACACACACACCCGGTGGCCTAGTGGGTAAAGCTCTTGCTTCACGCACGGAGGGCCCGGGTTCAATTCCCGGTGGGGCAGAAACATTTCGAAGTGTTTCCTTACACACACACACACACACACAAACACACACACACACACACACACACACACACACACACACACCGGTGGCCTAGTGGGTAAAGCTCTTGCTTCACGCACGGAGGGCCCGGTTCAATTCCCAGTGGGGCAGAAACATTTCGAAGTGTTTCCTTACACACACACACACACACACACACACACACACACACACACACACACACACACACACATACATACAACAGGCCTAGTGTCTAATCGACATGTGCCTAGGACAAAATGGTAACTAACACAGCTACTGGTCATGGGAGATTTCAACCACAGGGAGATCGACTGGGAGAACCATGAACCACGTGGGGGTCCAGAAACTTGGAGAGCCAAGATGATGGACGTGGTACTGGAAAACCTGATGCACCAACATGTCAGGGACACGACCAGAGAGAGAGGAAGATGAACCAGCAAGACTGGACCTTGTATTCACCCTGAACAGCTCAGATATTGAAGACATAACGCACGAGAGCCCCTGGGAGCCAGTGACCATATGGTGCTTAGCTTTGAGTACATTGTAGAGCTACAGGTGGAGAGGGAAAACAGTACTGATAGAGACAAACCAGACTTTAAAGAGGAAACTACACGGGCATGAGGAATTTCCTGTAGGACGTTCAGTGGGAAGGGGAAATGGAAGGACTGACAATAAATGAAATGATGGAATACGTAGGGGCAAAGTACAAGGAGGCAGAGGAACGGTTTATACCCAAAGGTGCAGGGAGGCAAAGACTCAGAGTATCAGAGAATGGAAACGGTACAGAAGGCAAAGAACCCAGGTAAACAGAGAGATTAGTAGAAGAGCTAGAAACGAGTATGCACAAGTACGGAGGGAGGCCCAGAAACAGTACGAAAATGACATAGCATCGAAAGTTAAGTCCGACCCGAAACTGATGTACAGTCACATCAGAAGGAAGACAACAGTCAAGGACCAGGTGATAAGGCTGAGGAGAGAAGATGGGGAACTCACAAGTAATGATCAAGAGGTATGTGAGGAGCTCAACTTGAGGTTTAAGGAAGTATTCACAATGGAGGAAGGAAGGCAGCTGGGTAGACAGGACGGGGTTCGTCACCAACAAGGGATGTACCAAGTGCTAGAGGGCATACACACAACTGAGGAGGAAGTGAAGCAGTTACTCAGTGACCTCGATACCTCAAACGCGATGGGTCCGGACAATATCTTCCCGTGGGTTCTTTGGGAAGGAGCTGAGGTACTGAGTGTGCCACTTACCATAATATTCAACACATCCCTTGAAACTGGGCAGCTACCTGAGGTATGGAAGAAGGCCAACGTAGTCCCCATTTTTAAAAAGGAGACAGAAAAGAGGCACTAAACTATAGACCGGTGTCACTTACATGTATAGTGTGCAAAGTCCTGGAGAAAATCATCAGGAAAAGAATGGTGGAACACCTCGAGCTGAACAAGATAATAAACACCAGACAGCACGGATTCCGGGAAGTCAAATCCTGTGTAACAAACCTCCTGGAGTTCTATGATAAAGTAACAGAGGTAAGGCAGGAGAGAGAAGGGTGGGTTGATTGCATTTTCCTGGACTGCAGGAAGGCCTTCGACA